>VDFB02005386.1:0-11410 GCA_007258455.2 Sequoia sempervirens
TGCCTCCGTACATCTCTCGAATGAAGAAGCATACATTTGCTCAGCACGCTCTCTTGTTTTGTAAATCATCTTCTCGTGCACTGGAATTCCGAAAGCTTCGCCGATAGCATCAGGAGTAAGGTTGGCGAGCACGTGACCATCCGGTGAGACAACTGATCTGCGGTCAGGATCATAGCAATTGGCGCACTCCATCATCAACTTCGGGCACTGAATAGCCGGCGGGAAACTAGCAGCTGCATATAATCCACTTCGAACCATATTGTGTGAGTTGATCGAAGGTTGGTGATTGCCCATTCCAAGCATTCGATTCCTGAAGGTCTCCAAGTTGAAAGAGCCCAGGTTCGTGTCAGCCAATTTGCCCAACTTCGAGGTGAACTTCGACTCTGGCATGAAGGACTTGCTTAATTTCTTGATCACAGCCTGCCTGGATGCACCGTTGTTATCTTTGCCAGTTGCTCTAACTTCAGCCATCTACAAAACAATAAACATCCATCAGCAAATTAGTTTAGAAAAATAAATAAAATATTTTGCAGGGCTGCCAGTTGACTTCAAGAAGTTGCAACACCATATTCATTTGCAAACCTCAACTTCTCCTTCAACAGATTTCAAATAATCAATCACTTAGAAAGTCTCAACAACTTTGATATTTTCAACAACTTCAATGAAACTTATCAAATTTCTTAGCTGGCTGCAACAACTTCAATACTTTAAGAAAATCGCCCAACTTCAATCAGCAATTTGAACTCTTTTAAATTCATACTCCAGCAACTTCAAATAACTTGGCAAGCTCAGCAACTTCACTCACTTCAAGTCGTACCTTTTCAGCTTCAGCAGCAAACTCAGACTTCAATCTTCAACTTCAGCAATCTTCTTCTTCTCAAATCGATTTTCTTATTTGCATTGCAACTTCAAACCTCCACTTCAAATTTCAAACTTCTTCAATACCTTCAGCCTCAGCAACTGCAACACTAAACTAAGAGCAAATTCGAATCTCTTCAATTCGTGAGGAGAAATGAACAACCTTTAGCTCTTATAGCAAAATCGATTTCTAGAAGGAGGCTAATTTTAACCAGTATATTAAATTTCCACTACTCTTCAAAAATTCAAATTTCCCTCTCTTGCCAATTTTAACACTTGTCATCCGACGCCTGGAATCTTGGCCTTCTAGAACTTCAACTTTGAATGGAGCATTTTAATTCACTTTTAAAAAATATTTGCTTTAAATCCGCCTTTTAAATTTTACTCGCCAGCCGAAGCTCTTGCCATTCAACTTTAAATTTCATTCACCTTTGGAAAATTCATCTGTGAAGAACTCAATTAAAATCATCTAAGCAATTCCTTTCGAATCCATCTTTCGAAGCATTTTTCTTTCGAAAACACATCTTATTCAAATTTGCCTTAGAAAGTTTTAAATTTTCCCTTAGGAAAATTGTTGGCGTAACAACTAGCACCTCTAGAGTAAGAGTTGGTACGGACAGCTATGCACACTACACAATGAGTGCTCTTCAAATTAGGAGGGGAAGTTCCCTCGTTGTGCTTGAAAAAAATACTTGCAAAGGGAAATAAACTAAACTAAATCCTGTCTTTTTGTTTCAGCTGTAGAGGTACAAGGCTTTCTCGAAAACTATATACGTTGCAGCTGAGAATTTTCTCTGGTTACGCAGATTCACTAACTACAACTAAACTTAATTACTTAAATTCTATCCAGTCTCCTCAAAGCGAGGCATGAGGGAAGCGGAATTGAGGTTTGACTATCGGGCGATAAAAGCGAGTATAGATTCTCAACTTGAAGAGGCAAGATTGGGCACATCTATCGACTCAATCTAGACAAAGTTTATTGGTAACAACATCACCGATAAACTAAATGCAGTTCTATGCGGAGGCAAGTTGGCGCATCTATCATCTCAATCCGAATTAGTTTATTGTTCACGACAACACACGATAACCAAGTGCAGATTCTCTACTTGAAGGCAAGGTGGCGCAACTATCATCTCAATCTGAACAAGTTTATTAAGCACAAAACAAATTTCTCTAAACTATGGAAAGAATTCACCATTATAATGCGCGCTGAGAGCCCTATGGTGGCATAACAATTGATCACTAATAGTAAAGGCCTTTTTCAAAGACAGATTTATCTAAACTATGGAAAGAATTCACCATTACAATTGCATGGAAATACTATGTGGCATAACATTTTGATGTAAATAGTAGAACACATGAACAAATACCAAAAGAGCAATATTGAAGGCAAGAGATTAAAGCTGGCGGCATATATTATTTCTCTCTCAAGCAAAGTTATTTACAAATGAGCAAAAGCTCTTATTTATATACATCAAGATTAGTAGAGGGAACCTAAAATCACCTTGGAGTCAACTCTGATCTTACAATGCATACAAGATTCTTGCTAAGCCCTAATAAAACCAAACTATCACAGTTAAACGGAAAACTACCATCGGTTAGCAAAACATCTAATCTAAAATGGTTATTGTGCAAGCATGCACATCCTTATTGAAAAGCATATTAGCGGGAGGCCACCATCGGTTAACGTAAAACCCTAAAGCGAAACTCAAGTGTGTAAGCTGATCTCGGAATAGATGTACATGTGATGAGAACAGAGTTAACTTGAAGGTAGCGTAAAGTTAACTCACAGTATTATGTCTATCTGAGATGTGGGAACTAAGTTCTTGTCAGAGTGATCTCGAGCAACCAATCCCTCAACGAGATTGTTAACTGCATCACTATCTAGAGCTATGAGACTCTGTCAAAGAATGCTATGTCGATGCAGCATATCCTCACCAGCTGTGATCTGAGACTGAAGTTCACCTTTGCTCCTTGTTGCCTCGTCGAACAATGCTGACATGACTGTAAGCTGAGTAACCTTACAGCCAATAGTCTCCCCATTGAAAATGGTATGAATGAGTGCCTGGAGCTCTGACTGAACATCGGTAAACTCAACATAGGCACCACCCTCGATCTGATACTGGCACGGTAAGCGAGATACTAGAGTCCTCACAAACCGGAGTGCACTAGTGACATGCTCTCTACTCTCAGCCAACTCTGATGCCAAAGTCTCTTCTATCTTTGCTCTGAAAACCAATTGCGTTTTCCAAGAGTAGATAGCTTCTCTGTCCTCTGCATCTATGGTACATCATACATACTGGTGAGCAATCATAATCTCATCCGGGGTTTTATTAATTTACCATATCACCAGCTCCTCATCACGAAGGCGAAGGCGGGCTCGTGCATTGTACGCAAGCGGTATAGCTCTATGAGCATAACCCGCGACCTCTAGCTTAGCGAACTCCTCCTCCATTCATCCAAAAGCGCTTTGCCATATGCAACTAGAGTGAGTTAAGTTGACTGCTGCTTTCTGCTTTGGAGGCTCGAAACATCGGTGGGAGTGTATTAGTAGCATCAAGTCTAATGGCCTGGAGCTAGAAATGTGGCCGAGAGGCATGCATTTCAGCCTTGAGGGCTGCCTTATCCTCGTCCTTAAGTATTCTATCCACAGCAGCATGCATGGCAACTTGTGGGAGATCAACTTTGTGAGTAAAAGTGTGCTTTCGATAGGGTTATTTGTGATAACCTCAAAATCGAGATTCCAACTCAGCCAAACTCTTCCCCTGTGGAGGTACAGCAGCCTCGACGACAATTTCCATATCAGTGTTCCTCTCTACGTGGACCATGTTCTTGACCCTCTTGTCTGGCACATCCTGGTAAATCTCATCAAAATCAAAATGATTAAGAACATAGGATGGCTGCCTCCTCTTCCTTCCTAAGTGAGCTTGATCAAAGATTGGTTTGACTAATACTACTAGAAGAGTGCAATACTAGCAATGGGAGGGTTGCGGCAGTGAGCGATGTAGAAGACCAACGCTGAGGGGTGATCTAAATCCAATTCAATGAGAGTGGGGTTGGTGACTGACTCTGGCAGTTAGTAGGAACTTGAGGCTGAACCTCGGGGCAGCGGACTCTGAGCTGACCTCTGGTGGCTCTGGCCGGCTGTCTGCATGGGGCTCCGGTAGTATTGTAGCGATGTGTACTTGCCTTTGAATTGTTTGGCTTGACCTTTCTTGGGAGGTTACTCCTCTTGCTTTTGTTTAGGTTTTGACAAAGGAGAGAATTGCTTGAAGGATTCACCACTACTGGCGGCTCTGCTCTAGGAACACTTACCCTCCTTGTCTTCTTGCTGTCGAGGTAAAGTATACTGTTCTGAATAACTCTACTTGACCTCTCCTTGACCGTTGCATATTCCTTGGCGTACCAATCAACTGCTGGCAACGGTTGTGTATCAACCTGCTCTCTGAAAAATTGAGGAAGAATCTCTCCCTCATCATCTGATAAACCTCCCACATCTTCTGACAAGAAAACATAAATCTGTGAGAGAGAGAAGCGGCCATAACTACGTCTGCGAACCTCGAAGTCATCTGCGCAATTTGCCCGGTAATCCTCCATAGAAGGCTCGTGATATGTACCTCCAGTAAGGCAAGTTGTATAATGACCTGAAAGATCATAGGCACGTGCCTCAACAAGATACTTAAGATGATATCTCTCAAGCTCTTGTCCTGCAATTTTAGCATCAATTGCCGACTTGCACCAATACATTCCAAACTGAAAAGGAAAGTTGATAGATGGTCTATGCCTACGGCGTAAAAGACGATGAACATCATGCATATGTCTCAGGAACTCCTGAAAGATTGTCTTATCCGAAGGATAACGTGGAAGCATTGCTAGATTTCCTGTAAATCCGTATACTCGAATGTAGGTGTATGTCAGGAACTGAATAAACCAATCTGCCCATCCATCCATGGCTGCCCTAGCAAGCTGTAGAGATCTGAGCCGATGCAACTCCCGGTCAAATTTCTCAGCGTATAGAGTCGGAAAAGCCTATTAGATACGCTTGAAGTGGCCCGTTAAATTTCTACAGTGAACTCAAAGGTGATCGCATATCTTGAGTGAACTTCGAACCGAGATGCCGCGGTGTTTAGTCCACCGAGGCCGACCACGATAAAGCGATCAAATTACCACGAGGATATGGACTATGTGAAACTCATGGGCAACTAAGAAACCGATGATCTGCCTGTGGAGAATATCGCTGATGAAGGATGCCCAGTCATAATGCTCTTGCCCAGAAATGATGCAACCAATAATGTAATACATCAAGGCTAGAAACTACATGTACTTGACACGAGACCGTTCAAGTGTGATTAGAATCTTTACTCATCCCTTGTATTCACCACGACCCATTGTTTGGCAATCTGTTCTTAAGCTTGTTTTAACCATCTTTACGCCATCTTCTTCGACACTTGTCCACATCAGCATCAAATGCCTGCTCACACTGCTCCATAGAAATAACCAGACTGTTTGGGTGTTGAGGAATGCCAAAACTCCTTTCAATGTCTAGAGGCTTAAGACTGCAAATGACTTGTCCATCAACTGACACTATCTCGCGAGTAGTAGAATTGTAATGCTTAATACAAGCCATCACGAATTCAACACAATGAACGGAGATAGGTATGGAAGCGGCCTCTAGTAAACCAGACTGCTCAATATTTTGAATAATTGAAGCTCTGATCTTAACAGGATCAAGAATTGCTTCTGGCAACACCTTGTGAAGATCTGTCTCAACCAACCTGAGGAAGTCATGAGTAAGGACTGTTTTGGTCCTGTATTCGAGCTGAGTGAACTGCATTCTGAAAAATTCGCCTGTTGACTGTGAACTTGACTATGTTCCGACAAGATTTCTGGAAGCTAAAAATAGCCTACGAGAGTTAAAAATAGCCTTTTCGAAGAATTATTTTCAGCGAAAAATCTGAGATATGGGTTTTGTCTAGAATAGGATTCTAAGACAACTAGAACCGGATATGCGAAATATGATTTCTACTTTCGATCATTACAAAGACTTTTAGGTTGAAAAATTAAAGTAACTTCGAGAAGCAGATAATTTTGAAGTTAAAAATTCCTGAAAAATCAAGCGCACAATTTTAACTCGAGGTAATTATATAAAAATGATCCAGATGTTTGCACTTGTAGAATTCGCCAATTTCAGGAACATGCGAATTGGAATTTGAGAGAAAACTGAGATTCAAAGACGTTTTTTGTATGTTCTTCAATGAAAATCGCCCCTGAATTCTTCAAATTGCTGATAATTATGGACTTTAACCTGCAAAAAGATATGTTAGATAAAATCGCCTTTGGAAATTGATGAGGAATTCGCCTTTGATCTGGAAGAATTCACTTTTGTTTAAAAAACCACGAATTTATCTTGGAATTTGCGCCTTTTTTCTTGAGGAAATTGCGAATTTGCTTTTGAAGAAAACACGAATTTCTCTTGAAATTTGAGAATTCGCCTTTTGCAAACTGAAGGATTGCGAATTTGTCTTAAGAAATACGCCTTGGGTCTTTGAAGAATTGAATTCACTTTAAGCCTTTGTTCTTTAAGAATTTCGCCTTTGTAAATTGAAGAATTTGCGAATTCCTTTTGAAGTTGCGCCTTTGTCTTTTGAGAAAATACGAACTTCTTTTGAAACTATGAATTTGCTTGAAAACTGAAAATTCGCCTTTGAGAATTATGATTTTGCTTTTCAAAATATGAATCTCCTTGAAAAATACGAATTCTCTTGAAAACATGAATGATAAATGAAGATGGCGCCATGTTTAAATAAGAAGAAATTCGCATCAACTTAGCAACTGCAAGAATTCAAAACCCTGACAAAAATAGAAGACCTCTGATTGGACCCCTTTCAGTTGAACTGCCACTGACTGAAAGTTTGAATTTAAATAAATAATAAAATATTCATTATCATGCAAATAGCAAAGGCGCCAAAAATAGAAAATCGCCATTTAATGCTAAAATGCAATAATAAATGTTAAATATTATTAAACTTCAGTTGACAACTCGGAATGAAGCTTTGAGATTCACCGTTAGACTTCACCGATTCCGAAAAGTCATCTCTTGAGCTCATAGGCGTCCATTTGCTCAAGATATTACACTTTTTACTAACTTCCTATTTTATAGCTGACGACAAAGTCACGACTGGCCAACTTCAACACTGATTTCCGAGTGATCGGGAGATGCTGAGATTGAGCTGGAGAATTCAACGGAAAGTCTACTGAACAAGGAAGAAATGTCTGCTGGGAGACACTACTGCAAAATCCATCGTTTAACACCCTGAAAAATTAGGCGCCCCTGATTAAATTCATTTACGGGTTCCAGACTTAATCATTTTCCTAAACTGCCATCTGACACTTCAAACGACTCCTGACGGCGAACGGTGAACCCTGCTGACAGGAAACAAAGCTCACTGCATGCCTGGAGACATTCTGCAACCAACGGATATATGCACGACATCTGAAAGTTGTGTTAAGGGCCTCAAAAGTAAAAGCGCCCCTGGCTCTCAGTTGCACTGACACCACTTTGACAAAAGTCGAACTTTCAACCAGATGCCCTACTTTGACCTTTGGTATCTGGAGCTGGGATGACCTAATTCAGGCACTATCTGTTTTAACGGACAGCCAGAAGGGCCCACAAGAGAAGTCTTTAGAGGTGACGAAGCAAGAAAACTGCTTCTAAGACCTCAAAAATGCCAGTGCGTATTTTATTTAAAATATCCGCTCCAGACTTGGCCATTTTCTGGATATCTTCACTTTTCAGCATTTCACCAAAGACCTGCGCGTCACGGTTTGTCAAAGGCTGGCCAGCTAGGCTTCGTTAATTAGATAAATAATTACGCTCAAAATCCGTGAAGACTTGAACTGTGAGCGGCCTCATCGGCAATGAGGGCCCTAAAGAGGCTGAAACCTGGTGCCGAAATACAAATACCAAGAATTTTATGTTAGTCTGCCGAACAATTCACGTGGCAGAACAGAACCCTCTGCCACGATCACTTGAATGTCCGGATCAATAAAATTTGGTGGCGGAGCGGATTCTAGGTAATGTACGATGTCCGGAAGACTTTGTTTACCAAATTTTACCATCTTAAGGGTCATTTTAACCAGTGCCCCTGAGCTGTAGTTGCGCTGGAAACCAATGGAGAAGCTCAAGAACGTGAAAACTCCATTATAAGCTCACCTTCAGATGTCGGCTGCCGGATCTCTGAGACTCGGATGACTGCATTTGATAATTTATAGGACGAGTAGACTAGTCGTGAACAGATTGACTGTATGAACCATCAGAAATACCAGAATCTACCCCCTCTTTAAGATGGGCGCCCTCAAGCTATAGTTGCGCTTTTGCTGAAAAAGAACAAATTTCTCATATCTGGAACTTTGGGAATTTCAACCGGCCATTTGTTTGCGGAGCTGCGGGTCTCGGGAAGGCTTGGCTTCGATAGCTCATCTGAGGATAACCGGATGATTGAGAGAATTTCTGCGGCAATGCATGAGAAGCGTTTTCAACAAAGATCGCTGACCTTCAAAGAGAGCACGGGCTATAGTTGCACTTTCCTGCTTTTCTCCTGAAAAATCTTCAAAAATTGACCATTGAAATCACTAAAAACTCCGTCTCGATCACTGAAATGACCGTGTGCAACGTGAAATACTGTCGTGAGACGCTCCTCCATCGTGAAAAGCTCCATTCTGAGTCTCTGCTTCAGGTTCTTGTTCAATAAAACTGACTTTGACTGACAAAATATTGACAAAAACTCCATGCTTGATATTGCCCAAAACTGTATTTTACATCATTTAGTAAAGTTTAGACTACTTTATGCAAAATGCCTTGATGGAGCAAAAAAATTGGTTTGGGTACAACAAAAATTTCACAATTCAAGTGTCGATTAAATTCTTCATCCAAAAGGCGTTGGCGAAGTGCAGAAGACATAGAAATCCATTTCTCATCGAAGATCTTTAGTACCCAGAAGAAAATTTTCTCCGAAACGCAATGAATCCATGGGTACACAACGAACGGGTTCATTTAATTTTCAAAATTTTGAACCTTAGAAAAATATTATTCAATCAATTTAAATCCGTTCTGCAATGCCAACACTCTCTGACTTCATCTCTGGCAATTCATTTGTGCTTCAGGAAAATTTCATCATCCTTCATGTCTAGGCGTGATTTTCTTAAGGAAGAAAATATTTTTGTGCCTTAGATAAAATTTTGAATCATTTTGAAAATTTTGCCTTGGAAAATTTTTATTCAACTTCATTCATTTTTCCTGTGACAAAAATTTCATCAACTTCACTTAGGAAATTATTGAAAGCACATATCATGGAGAATATTCAAATTCCAACGCCTAGCATACTCTTTATTTCATTCACCACCTTATGTCATCACCTTGTGTTCAACATCTAGCACGTTTTACTTCACACTTCCATCACCTTGGGCGCATTTTGCTTATCATGAAGGATGTCCTCTGAATCCACGCCTAGCATTATTATTCATCACTTAGCAATATTCTCCATTTAAATTTCCATCACCTTGTTTCCCCTTTACATCCTAGGTGCACTTCATGTACCATAGAGAACATTCTCAACGCCTAGCATTAATCATCTCACCCTCAACACCTTTACCTTATTTACCACGCTTCACCTCATATTCACTTTAACATGGCGCATATTACATGTCATGAGGGACATGTTTTAAGTCCACGCCTTAGTTATTTCATCTTACCACCTTGGGCGCATTTGAGAGGGTGAGAGGGATTTTATCTTTCAACGCCTTTGCTTTGACTTGTTGACCTCCTTGTAGTATGGGCGCATTTTGCATGATGTGAAGGATGGGTGCATTTGCTAGGTGTTGAAGGATGACCTTTGAGCTTCTTTCTTTTGTCTTCACATGGCCTCACTTGGGCGTATTTGGTACTTGATGAAGGATTAACATTTCCCACGCCTTTGACTTTCTTTCTTCTAGCTTGTGGTGGGCGCATATGGAGGGTGGTGGAGGATGAAGTCCATGCCTTAGAATTTTTTTTTATTTGAACACCTAGCATCTTGCTTGTGAGGGCACAAATGGAGGGTGGTGGAGGATATCTTTTTTTTCACTTAGAAAATTTTCAAACATGAGACCTTGCATGAGGGCGCATTCTGCCATAGGAGGTGGATGAAATTTTTTAGAAATTCTCATCATTTTGCTTGTGAGGAGGGCGCATTTCACCCAGGGAGCAGGATGAAGCCTGTGCCTTAGAAATTTTCTCTAACTTCTTTATCAACTTGGGCGCATTCTAGAGGTGGTAGGAGGATGAAATCAACACTTAGCCATTTTTTTTTTCTTCGTCTTTGCCAGCTTCTCTATGCCTTACTATAAATAGTAAGTCTTTTGGTTCTCATATCTCAGAAGCTCAGATTGATTTGAAATTTTGAACACTGCACCTTCATGACCTCGTTAGCCCGTTGACACTGCCACTCTGAGCTGACCTGCTAAAAATAGCATGTTTCTAGAGGTGATTTACTATTTATAGTACTTGCTCGTTTCTAATATCTCCACAACTCCATTTGATTTGAAATTCGAATGACACGCTCCTCACCACGTGACCTGCCTGCTGACATCGACGCCTGCTGTTGACTTGCTATTTTTAGCCTGTTTCTGAAATGACTTACTATAAATACTAAGTGCTCCGTTTGCCCTCAAATTTTACCAGTGGATAGCCTGAAAGATGCTGATCGCGGTGGTATACACCGGTTTTCGAAAATTTTGACATTTTACCCCTCTTTTCGGGTCCCGAAGCTGGAAACCCTAATCTGACTTGCATGCATATCAAATGACCTCTCTTTGTCTTCGTTTCTGTTGCATTGCGATCAGTTTGTGATTCTGAAGTGCTGGGAGGAAACTGTCGGAATGCATCTACTAAAAATAGTAAGTTCCTGAATAAGTGATTATCTCGCTTTGCATGTCACACCATCGCGAAGCTCTCGAAAAACCCATAAGGAATATGCTGACATGCAAAGAAAACCCCGACATGCAAACCCTAAAATAGCCTTGGAAGGCTGAATTCCGAAAGTTGGTATCTCGCTTTGCATGTCACACCATCACGAAGGTCTCTGAAAACCCAGAAGGAATCTCCAGACATGCATTGAAAAACCCTGCATATAAGCCCTGAAATTTGCTCTGGAAGCCGAACTGCTAAAAATAGTAAGTTGTTTGTTTTCGTTCAAATTTTGCCAATGAGTAGTCTGATGTGTTTTGGATGTGGTGAGACTATCGGAATTTCAAGAATGCTGATGGAACCCCT
The DNA here is from genome assembly GCA_007258455.2 of Sequoia sempervirens. Taxonomy (NCBI): domain Eukaryota; kingdom Viridiplantae; phylum Streptophyta; class Pinopsida; order Cupressales; family Cupressaceae; genus Sequoia; species Sequoia sempervirens. The sequence continues at coordinate 11,168 of VDFB02005386.1, forward strand.
ATAATTGCATACTTACTAAAAATAGTAAGTTGCCGGAATTTGATGAAATTTCAGTGGAAGCTTGTTAGAAGCACACTGACCTCAATGGTAGTCTCAATTTTCAATTTATTCACTTCACTTGACCTCGGACTGACCAGAAAGATGGAAACCCTAATTTTCAGACTCAGCCAATTTTTACGTTTAAGCTCAATGGCGGGCACGTCCCCCGAAAGGCAGACCATAGGAGAGAGAGAGAGAGAGAGA
>VDFB02005387.1:0-16709 GCA_007258455.2 Sequoia sempervirens
AATCCTTCCCTTTAAAATAATTCTTCTTATTTTTTCAATAATATCTCTTCATCAACCTCAATAGTTGAAGAAAATCCTTCTTCAAAGGCTATTTTGAGGTCTATGATTTTCCTAGTTATAAACATGTCTTGAAAGTCAGATTCTGAGCTGCTTCTTAGATATGTGTATTGCAATGTTTTAGACTTTCCTTGATCATTGGGAACATTCTCCTCTTTTGAGTTTATTTTAGACTCTAATATAACAATGCTTTCTTATTAGAGATTGGCGTTCTCCTTTGTAGGGCCCTTATTTTTGAGACAATGTGACCACCTTTTTGGTTGAACAGACCTCCTCTACCTCTTTTGGGTGCATTGGTGGAGGTCATATCTTTCCTTTTCTATTGCTTAGGATTAGAAGGGATTTCTGATTCTTTAGGTGCTATGGGTCACTCCCTAGAAGCTGCAAGTTGTGTTTCCTACACCCCACACTCTATTTTCTCACCAATGTTGTGGGTAGGTAATGCAATGGGCGAAGAAGAGGGTAAAAGTTCCTCTTCAACAACCATGAAAGTATCATTTACTTCTTGGTCCATGTTTACTTTCTCCTTCTTAGGCCTCACAAGAATATCATTAATATTGTTACAAGCTAAAAATTCTTCCCAAGACACATTAGGGAATTAAATTTTGAGACTCCTTTTGATCAACAGGGTGAATAAATAGTAATGCGACAAAGAAGATTGATTTATTTTATTTTTGTATTCATAAAACATCCTCTTCAATAAATTATACAAGAAATTGGGAATTTTCACCAGCCTTTGATGGTATAGGTGACTCAAAAGTTTAAAATACACTATATATAAAAGAGACTCCCTATCATTATAGGTTAAATAATTAAGTTTATAAGAGGCAAAGAAAGCCCATAACCATGGAGAGTAAATTATTTTTTATACCTTGTGCCGAGGAACTAAATTCTCTCCTATGTGTGTAAAATCATTCCTTGTTGTGATTAAATCAACTCTTACTATAAATTCTTCTCCTATGTTGGGAAACTCAAAAACTTCCGCTATTGTTGTAGATCTACTCTCAACCCTCTAATTGTAGCCTCATCATTTTGCAATGTGTTGGTGAATTGATGTGTCACATGACTTTATTGCATTTTGTTAGATGGAGGAAATAGTCTAACCACCTAGATTGTCCGAAGATTGGTAGACATTGTTGGTCTTCCAATATTAGATTATGTGTGGTTGGTTCTCTTCTAACAATGTCACAACCCATTTTGTAGTTCTATAACCTCTGTAAAGTGAATTATGCTTCAAAATACTCTCAATTTTCCTAGTTCTTATTATCTTTTCTTCGTTTTGAAATTTTCCACCTCTATGTCCACAAATTCTTATGGATTTATGTCTTATGATAGGAATTGAAGCTTTTATGCAATTCTCTTGAATTCTTTGAAAAATGAAATTTTGAAAAGACAACTAAACTAGTTTTTCTCCTTCCAACTTAATGTTGTTATTTATCCACAAATAGTAGGGTATAGAAAGGGTAGAGAAGATATATTTAAAATCATTGTAGAGATTTGACACAATATAAATTAAATTTGTGTATGATTGTGAAGTTTATAAAAAATATTAGGATTTAATATTAATCATAGTTAGTAACAAGAAAAGTACTTTCAAATGACATGGTGATGGAAAGGTGTTGATTGTGAGGTGAGTTGTGTGTCACCATACAAATATTTGGAAAAGAAATAGAAATGATGGTTTTAAATGGAATTATTGTGAGTATATGTGCCATAAAAAGAGCTTATTAGGATGATTACATGTGTTTGTGAAGGTTGAGTATTAGAAAAGAAACCTATGAAATGTATAGGATTTATTAATGGTGCAACAAAATGCTGCATGGAAAGCATGATGGATTGGTGTTGTTGCATGTCAGGATGACATAAATGATGTGTAATGTAAAGTGATAGGGGTTATGGGTGCAGTGGTGGTGAATTGGAGGTAAGTGCTATGGATAGCAGTAGAACATGTCCTACTTTAAAAAAAATTCTTCTGGGCTCTTTTCTACAATTGTTTTTGAATGTACTTGTCAAGTGTACATTCAAAAACAATTATTATAGATGGTACTTAGTGCATGCGTGTGCATACAATGTTTTATTGTGATAGTTTATAGGTCTATTGCATATCGATAGGTGAGTTGTTTGGCTCATATATAAATGTATCAATTGATGTTGTGGCTTTTTTTGCATGCTTTGTTGAATCTATATATTTTTTAAATTGCTATTGTATATCAAGTAGAAACTCCTCCTTATATAGTGGATTTTATAAATCTATATTTTTTGTTCATTCACCTTTAAGGAGAATCAAACAAAATCTATGGTAGCTTGTTGAAACACTCCATTATGAAAAAACATGCTTAATTTCATAAAAAACCAAGCCACCATGTCTTTATTTTCCCCTTGTGGTCCTTATAACATGATTTATAAGTATTACCTAGTCTCCATTGAATTCTTTGGTTTTAATAATACTATCATGAGATCTAATCATTTTTTGTTACACAATCTTTGTATGATGGATTGCTTCCATACTTATTTCATCTAGAGCATGTAGATTATTCAATCTATCTTTCTGAGCCTCAAAGAGGTCCATACAAAGTTGTACTATTGTTCAAAGTTTTTTATACACTCAAATTTAATTGGTAGGATAATATTCATCCCATACACTAATTCATATGGTGTGAACCTTGTGGTTGCCATCTAGGTCATCCTTTATGCCCAAAAAACTTCATATAACCTAGTTGCCTAGTCCTTCTAGTGTAGTTGAATTATTTTTTAAGAATGGCCTCTATGTCCTTGTTTGTGATTTCTTTCCCATTCACTTATAGATGGTAGGGGTTGACTTCCTATGTCTGACCTCATATTATTTGACTAACTTTATGTTAGAACACATTTATATACTGAGAGAGGGATGAATCAATATATCCCACAAATGAATCCAATTCAACTTTATCAACTAAATATTTATATTGCCTTGAATAGATAAAGAATCAAACTATGCAACTCAAAGCATAACCACACAACTATAACACAAGATTTACATAGAAAACCCTGAAAGGGAAAAACCACAGTGAGCACGCTCCTTGGATCTACTATCTAAAACCACTCACAAATAAAAATAATATTTAGAACACGTTTTATGGGCTACAACTCTCTAAAAATATTTTTTATGCTCTAAACCAAAGGAATATACAACTCCCTATAGAATACAATAGTTACAAAAAGATGCTACAATCTCTACACAAAATACTTAAAAAAATTCACTAATCAATCACCATTGCAACATCAACACCCTTCACACTAACATGTGTCTTCAACACGTCTACTCAACAACCTCTTCTATCTTCAACTCACTTCCACACACACATTTTCTCACACATCCCTCCTCACATACTCACACACTACACTTTGCAACAAACTTGATCTTTCATTTTATATCCTCTAAAAGCTTCAAAAAGTTTCTTTTTTCTTGGCCAAGATGAAACATGTAACATGAAATGTGCAATGACCACAACAATTTGGTTCCAATACATCTACGGTAAGAAGAAAAAAAATGTGGTTCAAACCAATAGATAATCATGACCTATTTTACCTTATCACATAATCCACACTAATTCACACTTCCAAACACCTGGCACAATCATCTTAACATACCAGGTCAGCCCAGTAAACACCTAACTTTCCATGCATTAGCTCCAAACCAAAAGTGGTACTAGAGAGACCAAATATTATGTAGATCACTTTACAAATATTATATGGCATGTAAAACATTCTCATACAATCCTCTCACAACTACATGCTACTTCATGCTAGTGCGAACAAACATACATTGAACCCAACATCTCTTGCAAACTTTGAATACAAAGTCTTGAAATAAAATTTTGAAAACCAGAATTTTGGTGCCCTCAACACCTAAAACTTCAAATGAGAAAAAATATAGACAATCTGAACTTATCCTTCAAAAAGAAAATCCAAATATTATAATGCAATGAAATGCGGTGGCTCTTACTTTCTCCCACTAGCAATCCTAAATAGAAACATGATCTATCCTCACATTGTTGACTCGAAAGAACCTCTATAGTGTACATCGTATCATTTGAAACTTGAATCATACATACCTTTCATTTGTATTTGACTATCCTCCAAGCCACAAGATCACATTGTCAAATGCAGAGAAATGTGAAGCATTCCTCTGACCCTTTCTGATTGCAAAAAAACCATGTACAACATGACTTGAGCTAGATGGGCCTTGAGTCCTCAATGTTTCCATTTATTGCTTGAACAATGCTAGCTCTATTTCCAATTTAGCTACCCTTTGCTGACTCTTATTGTACTCATCAATAAGTTCATTCTATTTGCCCCTATATAAGTCTCTATCAACAATGATACTCTCTATTGTTTCCTTAGTGAATTTAGAAATGTTTATTGTCATTTCGGCTACTTCCAATGTTGGAGTATCATAAAATCTCCTTATAATCAATTTCCCACTAAAGTCAGATAGTTCTGCAACTCTTGCTTCCTAGAACCCAAAGACAATGACCAAAGGGCCAGGGAATCCCATTCCTCACTAAATGTTGACCCTTGTAGTGCCAATTTGGCCTCTTTCTTTGTTTGGAACAAGGGCTTTTCATGCCTCCTTATTATATCCAACACAACTACATCAACAATATCTCATTTAGACAGCAATAATAAACCACTCTTCTGCATAAGTGCTCTGCCTTCTTCAGCTGTGATACCTTGGAATTATTTCCTCATCACCTTCCTTACATTTGCTTGAATAATCCCCTCAGGAATTTCTAGATGTAGGCTCCTCTCTTTTGCCACATTCTCTACATATTCTTGAGCCTTAGCTCACCACACAAAATATTTGAATGCTTTAGTCTCAATAAAAGAGTCATCTTCCATATGTGCCTTGCAGGCTTCCTGCCTCAAGTCATTTGCATTGTTCAAACCACTTATATCAGTCTTTCCTAGTCTAAGGCTACTTTCTCCTGAGCTTGATGCAACCTCCCTTGGGGGAGAAGGAATTCCTTGTTGTATGTCTTCAGGTGTAACCAAGATGTCATCTTCATCTATTTTCAAGTAATCAACTACCCCTCTCACCTCAACCCTTTGCCTCTTGGTTGGTGGGTGCACTCTGATGGAGAAGGAACTCTCAGAGGTGAATCAATATCAATTACAATAGGTGGATCCTATTGGGAAGGTGATGGTATTGATCTCACAAGAGAAGTTTCCCTTGACCCCTCTGATGCAGTAGGGGTTGGCAGTGTTTTTTGCTTCTTTATTACCTCCTTCTTGGAGTAAACTCTAACTTTCTAGGGTCACTGGTAGGAGGGTCTTTCCTCATCTTCTCTTATTGCTTCTTCTTCTACTACCATTGCTCTCCCCTTAACTGTGATTGTGCATTCTTCCCTCAAAACACCAACTATGCTCTCAAAATATTCAAGAACATACATGTGAATCTATTTAACTCTCCCTTAATGTTGTGCAGAGGATTATAGTTGGGGTCTAAACTTTGAACCTTTTACACCATCTTATTGAAGGAAAGATACATGGCCTTCCTTTCAATTTGGAGTTGTGAATCAAATATATTCCTGATGACATCTTCAGGATAATAAAATTTGTGAACAAAGGAGCCACTCCTATTCTTTTCCTTCAAGGAATCAATGAAGCCCTCAAGGTCATGGTTCCTTGGGTGCACTAATTTCAATTTATATGGTGCAAGAATTTGTCCCAAGTCCTTCCATCCTCCCTTGACCATTACAAAGTTTTCAATACTATCCATTCAAGAAAGAATGAGCCTTTTTTTAGTTGCTCTGGTAAATGCACCAATTGTGCTCCTCCCAATTGTCACATAATCTCAATGAATCCAATCCTCAATGGAACATCTCTTGGAAATGCATATGGATGCATAGTTGTGTCATCCCTAAAAATGGTTGTGGTGGGGTATGGAATGATGTCCCACCAATTATGAGCTATCTTCAAATCAATCCTCCAAGGGCCTCAAAAAATCATGTATCTCTTTGGGGATCCTTGGTGGATCATAAATCAAGAACCTTCTTAGTTTTGAAACAAAAATAATGTGGAACACCACATAGTCAAATTTCAAATCATCCCTATCAAAAATTTGAGTCCAACATTGGACTAGAAATTCAAGATCACCCTCTACTTTCTCTAATATCATATCATCACCAAAATTCTTTTCTTCCTTGTATAAAAACATGTGCATAAAAAGGGAATACCGCCATAATTTGACCCAATTCCTCCTTTCCTTTAATGCAATCAAACCTTTGTGAATGTTTTCTGCTAGGTATGTGGCATAGTCATAAACTACATTGTAAGTTGCATGTTGCAATTGTGCTGCCATATACATGTAACCCCTTGGCATGGTGGTTGGCAGATCATAACCAATGATTTGGCACAAGGAGTACACTGTCTTCTTGAAGTGATTGGAAAATTACTTCATGTGAAAGGGTTCCTTTCATCTTTACCAATCTTTATTTTTTTTAGACTTTCCAACCCCAGTACTTGTAGTGTGTATAGGTAACATTATTGTCCCGAACAAAACCTTAGTATTCTCATATTCTTTTCTAAAAAAATCAAGATCAATGATAATTATGTCTTGACTCCACTCATGCAACTTGAAAACTTCTGCAATCTCTTCCTTTGGTTATCCTAACCATTTCAACACCATCATATGCCCTAACAACTCTAAAAATAGGGTCATACCGGTCTTGCAACTATATCTTTCTGTAGACATGCAAAATTAACATTGTGCATTCAATCAGGTTCATTCATCAAGGTTCCACATTAGGTGCATTCATCAATTAATCAACTTCTACCTTCATTCATTTGTAATTAATTTCATTAATTTCCATCTCCTGGTCATTCAATCAAAATTAAATAAACATTATCATCAACCTTTTAATCAAATAAATCAAACATCATCCATTTAATTAAATAAACCAGAACTTTATTTAATTAAATCTCCAAATCCATATTTCATCCTTTTCTGATTTAAATAAATCAAATATATAATTCAAGGAGGTCAAAATCATCTAATCATCATTAAACTAATCTAACCACAATTAAATGCTAATCCTAACCACTTGCATCCTCTAATAATCCACTTGCACAAATAAATCAATTTATTGTTTATTTAAATATTTCACTCAACATAGCATCCATAGAGGAATATTCCATTAAGTTGATTCAAAATGAAGTTGAAATGTACATCAAGGCATTAATAGGTCTTATGGTCTCTTGTGTATTTGCAAGTCCAAACTCAACATTAACTCTCATTTCAAATTTGAAATTTCCCCTCTTGGGCACATTTCCCAAATCTTGCACATGCGTCAACACTCACATGATGACAAGTGGCCTCTTCCTATTGGCCAAATCTTTAGTCCCACATCCTCCATGTTTGACACTCTTAGCATTTGAAAATCTTTAAATAGAGGCATCATTCTTTAACAAATCATCCACAAAGCTAATGAAAAGTCACTCTCTTCATTTGAGAACTGATTTTGTCCACAACTCCACAAATCATCTCCACAATCACTCATGCAAGGTCACTCTCTTCATTTGAGAAATGATCTTGTCCATAATTATCATTAGCTTATCTAAAGGGGTTGGGAAAGGGCTATTTTCCATATCAAAATAGCACCAATCCCTCCAAGTGTTTGTTTCGTTTAAGAATAAGGAGTAGTTATTTTTTATTGTATTTGCTCAAGTATTTTATCTTTTTCTTTGTTCTCTAACAATGCAAATCAATTTTATGGGGGATTATTATTATGATCTTGCATTTTTAGGCTAACGATGTAATTTGTTTGCTTTGATTCATGCAAGTTTGTAGATTAGGGATCTACACTTTCAACATGTCTACATCCATGTATATGTTTGGGACAACTAGCTTCCCCATATCTAACCTCTAGGGATTACAAATATGGACTCCATAATTTCTGTTCCCAAACCATTTTTTTAACAATTTCCATCTAGTATAGGGCAACTTAACATCCTTGATAAAATGTTGCTTGTCCAGTAATCCATATGTAATTCTAGGGCCATAGAATAGGGTTTCTCCCTTGGTATTCTTGTTAATTGAGGGTTTTAATTGATCAATAATGTCTTGGGAGATAGTCCTGGACATGGTTTCAAAACCAAGAACTTGTGCTTTGGGCACCATTGGTAACAAAGTGGGTTCAAACTAATCTAGGGTTTCAACACAAAGAGGTCCAAAACATAGCTTCTCTATTCAAAACAAAGGGCATGGTTCAAAGCTATAATTTCAATGGGTTTGACAGAAATTCTCAACTTATATGCAATTTCAAACCACTATAAAGCAACTAAAAAGCACACAAACCAATTCAATTGAAAGAAACAGTGAATATTTACCCTACTTCAAGATAGTTTGGATAAAGCACAGAGAATGGCATTTTTTTTACTTACAACTTTTTCGCTTGTAGGAAACCCTAATTTTGATTGCATTTCAAAACTCTGGAGTGCTCTTCTCGATCTCCTAGATGCTTCAAACTCATTTACAATCTTCAATTATACAAAAAACTGATCTTTTATTGGCATTTATGTCAATATTGGAAAACTCTAGATGTCTTTTTTGCCATTACTACTCATTCACGTGAAGCAAAATGACTCTCATGTTTACATATTTGATTTTGAATATCAGTCATCAATCTCCTTGTGAGATGGCACTTTGGATGACTTAGATTGAGTCAAAAAGGTTTGATTTTTTGTCCTCATTGTTCACCCATCCTTCGGCCAATGAATTTTTTCCTGTTGGAATGTTGACTCATTCATTCTGTGAGCTCCACCTTCTTTTCCAAGTGGTGGAAGAAATACACATGTCGTTCACCTACTAACCCTGCTGATTTTCATAAAGCATTATTTTTTTCCCGCTGGGTGAGCGGGGAATGGTTGAGATTAAATATCAATGTTGCATGTGGATTATTAATTTAAAACCTTAAGGTGTCATGTATGTGAGTGGAGCCCACACCTGTAAGGGAACACGTGTCTTCAACCTTCTGACCTCGCAACATTTCAAAAGTATTATTTTATTCCCGTGAGGTTGGTAGGGAATGGCCAGGATCGAATCCTTTGATGTAACGGTTGGCAAATCTGCACAAGCATAAAAGTTAGTTTTAAAGAAGGGGACTCAACTAGGTCGATGGGACAAAGACCCTTAAGATTAATGACTTAAGATTGAATTCATTCTTGACTTAGGAAATATTTTCATCTGAATTAGGAAGATTAAAGCAATGGGAATGTTGGATGATCAACAAACCTAGACCAAGGGGAATGACTAGGATCAAATCCTTAGATCCAACCGTAAAAAAATATTAACCATTGATTTGAACACCTTTAGTCATCGGTGCCTTCGAGCACTGATAGGACCCACCAAAAGGGTGTCCAGGTGTTGCTTTCTCGCTATCCCATTGGCTCCTTAATTTGATTAATTTAATCCCACGTGATGGAGGGGAACCAATAGAAAGTAGTCAATGTGACCCGCCAAGCATAACAAAGGATTTTAATAAGCACATGCACTTATTACATGAATTAAAATGGGCTGCCTGCCTAGGTTTATAATATGAATGATATTGAGTGAATATTAAAACCCAAACTTAGGGAGAGAACAAGAATTAAATAATTTTATGACCCACATAAGACAAGGCAAGATTTATAAGGATTCTACAGGTAGCAACCGAGAACACTCTAGGCTCAAGGGGCCAGTGAGTAAATAGACATAAAGGCATAAGATATGACTTAAGAGACTGGGAACAGGTAAAACCTGGTCAACTTCAAATTAGATTATTAGAATGTAGGTAAAAGGAAAAGACACTATAATATCTTCAATTTTGAATATAATATCGACCTATCTTGCTCTGTAGTATTGTATTAACTATCATCTGACTCAAAATAATCAATAGTTATTTATAAGTTATGGATGTTGAATTGTTAGCTTTTGTTCAAGGAATGGATTAATATTCCTTTTAGTTATTTATCAAAGATTGTGTGAATGGCATTGCAATAGGAATTTATTAGTGTCATAAGTGTTGTTCTTTAAAAATGATGCAGAATCAAATATCAAATTCAATACTATGGAATACAATATAAAATATCATCAACTATAGTTTGGAATATGATTCATGAAGTGCAATATAAAATAAAATATCATGAAGTGCAATGATTCACAATTTCATGGAATACAATATAAAATATCATCAATTATAGTTTAGAACAATGGAAAGTGATTCATGAAGTGCAGTATAAATACCTAAAATCTGCTAATTCACTTCAATTTCCCAAATGGAGTTAGGGTCCTAAAACTGATGTTCATCTTGAGATAAAGTAAAAGAGACATCTTGATTCTGATTTTGCTCTTCATTTTCTTCGACCTACACCTCAACTTCAACATTCATTGTGTCAATGTTATTTGTCCCACTGCCACTGCTAGTGCCACCAATTCTATTGTTTGGAATTGGAGTGTTGCACAACCTGTTCACTCTTCTTTCACATGTGGACCTCCAGATTGTGAGTGCTCTTTCAAAAGGATTTTTTTTTCACATTATACATAGTTACTTTCATCCTCAAGCATTTTTCCAAATTCTTGTCTAGTTTGTTTCTTAACTTTGATATCAAAGTTCCAATGTATTGAAAACTGTCTCATCCTCCACCAACCCCAATATCATTGTTTGGCATAAATCAATAAGTTTGAAATATTCTGATATCATACCACAAAATATTTCACAAAGACCTAATTTTGTCCAAACCTTTGTTAATGATCCTGGTTCAAAGGCCTTCTCCATGTCCATGGAATCATAGTGGACCCTCATAGCTATCGAAAAATTCTTACATTTTTGTCTAAGCTTAGCTTCATTTAAAATTCCTTCTATTGTTTGCTCATTGTATGTTACACTTTTCAAAAATTGTTCAATCAAGATTTTTACTTTATCATGAAATTTTTTTGGGTTATCTCGGTTTACCCAAAATTGAGGATGCACAATACCCATGGCTTAAAGTATTTCATGTCAAGGGAATCTTTCATGAATCTTTGAGGAAAGAGATTTTGCAATTTCCTTCAAATTATCGCTAACAAATTTAACAATGTCGTTAAAATCTTCCTCGTTAACAACTACTTCTCTACTAGAGTGCCTGGATATCTTACAATGGTACATTGATATGTCATATGCATGCACACATATACATAAGTGCCCGCTTGCATTAAATTTTAAATAATTATTAGGATTATTCAAATCAATGATTTTCTGCCACATGAAATAATTTGAGCTTTCTTGTGTTAGATCTAGATATAGATGATTAAGGGCCAAGCACTTATGTTTACGTAGATTGGTATATTCATAAATATACATAGTTCTATCTTGGGCTTTCTTCACAAGATTTTTCATTATATCCAACATGGGGAGAAGACTAGCTAAATTCAAGAGTGTCTCTATATCACTTAACCTATGTAAGAGGTCAGGAGCTTTTTCTATTGTGTTGCGATGCTCATACATTACTCCAATCAAGGATTGATATTCTGAAAGAACTCATTGCATTTATCCATGCAGGAAGATCCATCCGGTATCGACATCCTTGAGAAGCTTGTTTCCTAGTGTTATTCCCTCAACAAAATTTTGAATTCTACGAAACGCTTGGGATGTTGGCAGAAGTATGCGTAGATCTCGTAGACTAGATTTTCAACTTTTGATATTGTAGGAAACTTGCTTACAATTTTGAATTCTAAATTCATTCTATGGGCCATGTAGTGAATTCCAAGCATGTATGGTGCACAAGTAGTTTGTAACTTTGTGCAAACATTGCTCCTTTGATCTTGCATCACTGCAGCTCCATCAGCTCCTACACACACCAACTTTTTGGCAATTGTCAACTCATCCATACCTGAAGCTTCATTCAAAGATTTCTTGACTAGTTCAAATAGATTTTGCAATGTTGAACTATCCTTAATTTTATGAACATAGAGAAGATGAGCTTGGTGAACATGTTGTTCTATAGTATACAAATGCATACAGACCCAAGATGTATTGTCTATCATAGTAACTTCATCCAAAGATAATGCAATGAAGTTTGACTCTTTTACTTTCTACTTTAAATCTTCCTTTTCCACTACAACAAGACAATTTTCCCATTCCCATCCAGCATTTACTAACCAATGTGAGAAGGGAAAGTCAGAAACACCCAAAAAGATAATAAACTATAATATTCTGGGTATTCTATCATAGGACGCCCTCTAGACAAAATATGAAAAACAACACTCATCTAAACATTTTTTGACAGATTTGCTCCTTCTATTGCTTTTCCAAATTGAGCCTCAAGTATACCTTGACATGTAGCAAGCTTTGACATTCTTTGCTTATGCTCTTCATATTCCGTGGCATACTTAATATGAAGAAATTTTTCCTTTGATTTCGATCGTATGATTGATTGTTCCTTTCCATCTATGATTTTTTTTCATATACTTTACCGATATGATTTTCTATAGTGTCAAGCTTTAGCTACAACTTCTTGTCTCTTATACATTTCCAACTAAAAATTGTACACATGCATTATGTTTTATTTTCAACATCATTTTTTTCCCCGCTGGTACAATGAATGGGTACTCTGACAACCAACCAAGTTGAAAATTCCTTGTCATTTCCCACTCGTGCCCCATTTTTTATTTTCCTTTTCTTTTCTTGCTACCAACATCATCCTGATCCAAGTCAATTATCTTATTTTGGCTAACCAGGGTATCCCTTGGAACATCTTTTGTTGTATTTCCATCCTCATTTGATACATTTTGATTTAACTCAATAACAATCTCACCTTGACCTTCCGGTGGCAGTGAAGTATTGTGAATGCCTTCTTCATTAAAATTTGTTGGAAGAGTTGATGATGTAGCTCCATTTTGATCTAATGGATTAGAAGCATTGCCAATTCCAAAGTAAGACTGTATGGTACCTCTACATTTTGGGAATTTTGATGGCCTCCCAATCCCTTCACCACCCTGAGGAGTCTTACACTTGCTTCTCGACATTTTGATCTCTCACTTCAAATAAAAGCTAGAAAAAATAACTTCTTGTTTAAGAAGGACAAATAATATAGATCTCATTCCCTACTCAATATCATCTTTAAGATTGAAGCAAGAATGTAAAAGAGATAAAGAAATCTCATAACTAATAACACTACGAAGAAATGATCACTCACCTTTAAGTCTACGTTTTCAAATTTTGTTGACTTTTGCATCGAGAACCTCAGAACTGAACAAAATGTGTAAGAATAAATTACAGTTTTTATTGTATTTATATCAATCCATATTTGGCGAATTCTGTAGGATTTTTAAATGGTATATTAAAAATTTGGAAAATCTCGCATGCTTATACAATGATACATTGTAATTTTCAAGGTGAAATGTGTCCTCAAATGTAACTATTTTTAATGTTATTGTCAAAATAGGTCCTCATAAGCAACTATTTATAAATTTCAATTGGCGAAATGGGTCTTCACAAGCAACTATTTGTAAATTTTAATTGGCGAAATGGGTCTTGATATAATGTTGTTTTAATAGTGTTGGCGAATATATAGGTGTTTTATTACATGCTTCCAAGATTCTAGGAAAAAATATTAATCAGTCCATTTGAAACACATAGTTTGTTATGGTGAATTGGTTGCTTAAATATGCCTCATAAAAAAAATTGTTGGTGAATGGACATGCATTGGACTGATAATTTGTAAAATTCGGGCGATTTGGACACCCTGTTGGGTGAGATTAATTCGCCAATTTCGATGGCCAATTTTTAGAATTCTCCAATTGGCAAAGATTTGGCACTAAAGTTTTCTCTGTCAATGAGACAAATGAGGAATTAGGAGACACTCAACCAAAATTTTCCAATTTTTAGAACTCACACCCAAAAAACTCTCAAGGACGCGGGTTTCTTGACGAAAGAGATCTGGTAATATTACATTGAAACACTCATGCAACACTAACAACTTCATTAATAAGAAGTTATTTTCCCATAATCAATTATTTTATCTATCTAGATCTAAAATTAGATCATGATTATAGATAGGGATAATATAAGTTATTCAATTAAATGCTATAACATTAATATTTTATGGGAAAATATTTACTATATTGCACTATGTATTTCTATCTCCATGGTTGTAGAAAAGATTACTTTGGGTTCTAGTGGCTTATCTCATTGGAGATAAGTAAGATAAAATTCCAAGAGTTCTTTATGTGCTTTCACTCAAAGGGAAGTATAATTGAACTATGATGGTAATGAGTAATGTCTCCATGGATAGTAAGTCATCAAAGGTAAAAGATAATTAACAAGGGGATTGATGAGTTTGTGGCCAATTATATTTATTAGATATGGGTGATCCCACAATACTAGTTTACAATTTTTGGCCAAATTGGATATTGAATTGATTTTTTCTAACTAAATCTTCACTTTCGGGCACCTATAGTAGCTAAGCTGTGAGGAATTTAAAGATGATATTGTAGAGACATAAAATGTCTTGATTGACATTGTGCATCGATCCCAACTACTACTAACATCGTTTCATCACGAATAATCCTTCAGTCTAACCATTTAATCAAATCTCCTTGTCGATGAAATTCCATCAATTTCCTTCCCTTAATTAAATAAAATCATTTTATCTAATTAAGTCACCTCTTCTCGTTAATTAAACCAATCAATCTGATTTAATTATCCCCATTTAATTAAATAATCAATTTTATTTAATTAAATCTCTAAAGTATGCCTATTAAATTAAATAAATTAAAAACTTATTTAGTTTAATATAACATCATCTCTTTTAATTAAATAAATCAAATCATTATTTAATTAATCTCTTATTACCTTCCTCTCATATTTGATTTAAATAAACCCATAAGTCAGTCAAATTTGTCACATCAACTAAACCCCTTCATTAAATTAATTAGCCTCGATTAATTTAATCTCTTGTCATGTCCCATCCTCTAGCATTTACCACTTGCACATGAAAATAGATTTAATTGATTTATTAAATCTCTATTTTCCTCAACAACGCATCTTTTGGGAATATTCTTCAAGTTTGAATTCAAAAATCCAAGTTCACATGTACATCCAACAAGGCATTAACTCTATCTTACATGTCCTTTGCCTTGAGCCAAGTGGCATTCAATGCTTCTTTTCTTCCCTCTTGCAATTCATTTCAACAAAATTCAACATTCAAAAATAAGCATTTATTGGCATAGTCCTCAAAACTTACACATCCTCCATCCACTCATAGGTTGACAAGTGGCCTCTTGCCATTGGATGAATGTTAGTCCCACATTCCTCAAATTTGGACATTCATCCTTCAATCTCATGTATAAATGAAGAGCTCCTCTCCTCATTTGATCATCCACAAATTATGCAAAGTTACTATGCTCAAATATCTATCAAATTTCATCCATCACCATTGAGTTCTTAGATAAGTTATGCAGGTTTTTAGCTTGGAGCTCTCACCAAGCATCAACAAAGTGGATCACTCATCAATTATCATCAACATACATCAATCTTGCATCATAGGAGTTGGGAAAGGGCCAATTTTCACATCAAATTGGCACCAATTCCCCCATGGGATCATAAGTTTGCTAGCTTAATTAGGATTCAATCTTTATTTTGGTGTTTCCATTGTGTTCTTCATTGTTTTCCTAATTTAAGCAATGTTAATGGATTTCATAGGGAATCTATGTTCTTGGTTGCAATATCTAATCCTAATGTGTTTGTTCTCATTTTTGCGGGTATTAGGATTGGGGTTCACACATTTGGTGCTAGAAGGAGGGCATAATCTCATTTTTTTATCACATTTTCCTAACTTTTTTGCGTTTATGTTTGTGCACAGAAAAATTCCAACGCTGGAAGCTCAACGTCGCCATACAACACCGCTAGAAATTTAAAGCTGCGGCGTTGAAGTCTTTCTACCCAAAATTTGAATTTCAAACTTCACGTGTAACCAATCGACCAGCGGGATTTTTCAAAAAAAATAAAAGCAGCTGACGTTGAGCAAAGTCGCGGCCTTGATTGAGCTCAGCGGCCTGGAACCTGAGTGGCGTTGACTAGTAAAAGCGGTGTTGTACAACACGGCCCGAGAAATCAAACTGCAACACAGTCACGGGTTGCGCTGCTGGCAGGGAGTAAAAAGTTGAAGTTTAATTTTAGCACGTGCTTTTTTGTCAATGATGAGTTTATCTTCTATTTTCTACTTTTTGACCTCTGTGTTTTGTAGAATTTGACTGGTTTTTATATTTTGTAGGTTGGATCAATTGAAAACGAAAGAAGGAAGCATGATGATGGTATCTTACAAAATCAAAGTGTTTTTAAACACTTTAGTGTTTGCTTAACACTCTTAGGAATTGTCATCTCTTTTTGCTTAGGACACTAATTTCGTTTGGGTTTTAAAATGAATCTTTTCAATTTTTTGCAAAAGCTTAAAATGAACATTTTGACTACAACTTACTAGAGTTTGTTTTTTTGGTTAACAATTGAACAAAACAACTCTCATTTGTCCTTTGGTACTTTAAAAAGAATTCATAATTGCTTTGGGGATCTAAAATGAACATGTGCTATTTTGTTTTACTCAAATTAACTTCATTGAAAAAGGGCGTATGTGCTTCTCTTGCGCTTTATAGTGAT
>VDFB02005388.1:0-27498 GCA_007258455.2 Sequoia sempervirens
TAATTCTTAATCAAGATTAGGGAAGATTAATTAAATAAACACGTTGAGGGTTTTTTATTTATTTAATTTAGGAGAATGTGAATTAGGAGAATTAAAAGGAAAGTGAACAATATAAATAAAATAAAACCTTATTTATATGTGGTTGAAGTAATAATCAAATATTTGTATTTAATTAATTGGATATGATAACCATTTTTAGGTGTATACAGAAACCATTAACCAAAGAAATGCTAAGAACAGTATATGAAAGAGACAAAGAATAAGGAAACTTGTATTATTAGGAAGGACGAGATGCCTTTATATAGCATGACCTCAATTTTTAGTCTTGAAACCCTCCCATATCATCGATGCATGCATCTAGGTTAACCATGTCAAGTTTCACTCCATACAAGCACAAATTGAAAAGGAGTAACTGAAGGAAAATTTTGTAGAATTGGTAGCTGGAGAGCGAACAAAGGGCCTAAGGAATTTGCAGCCAAAGACTTTCAAGAAAATTTGTAAGTTCTCTACAATCGAATTTTTGATTCTATGATTTATAAAAGAGAAAAATGGAAAGCACTAGCTCAAGAAAAGAAAAAAGTAGGAAACAAAGTGAGGGCAGTCACCCTAGAGGGAAGAAGCAAAAGTTTGAAACTGAAAAGGAGCCTGAAAAAGCTGAGAGAAAATTAAACCAAGATTTAATTGATCAATTTCCTAGCTCAGGCCCTAAAGCTCGATGCTCTATGTAGCTTAGGGAGGAAGTTTAAAATTTGGAGGATAAGTGTAAGCATATAGGAGACATATGGACCCCAATTAGGGGATATGAGTTGTTTATTTTCCACTACCACTAAAGGAATCGGTATGAGCTAGTCTATAACCCTTGGAAGTTTAACCTAAGGAAATTGGTTTTCCCAAATGTGTTTGTAGATGTAGAATTGGTAAAGATGTTACCTACTCACTATGACCCGAAGCTTAGAGCTATTTGTGACCCATTGGGAAGACCATTTATACACATATCAGAGGCTGCAATTGGTGAAGTATTTAACCTAGAGGGGGTATGTGATCAAAAAAATGTAATTGAGGAGATGGAAAAGGAGTTTTGGAGAATGGATATGATATACAAGGGTTGGAGGTTACCATTGTACAAACCCAAAGGGGATGGAAATTCAATTCCATTGGAATATTGTGATGACCCTCCATTTCATGTCGATTTGTTTGAACCATACTTGAAGTATACATATTTTTCAGCATGCCAGGTGTTAGGGATGTATGGCCCCGAGTACATGTCAATTATGCCAATTGTAGTGGCAAAAGATGTTTAGTGCCATAATTCTAGACCTTTTGAATATGCCATATATGTTTCCAAAGACCTTGATGCAGGATTAATGTTAATAAAAAATAGATATCCTATTTTTCATTTGAAGCTTTGTTCAATCTTTATGCATATGATTTTGTACTATGGACATGAATTGGGGTTGTGGCCTGAAAGCTAAGAGTTTCATGATTTGATAAGGAAGGAATATTATTACTAGTGCAAATCTAGACTACTATTTGGGATTGCAGATTTGCTCATTCTTGTTTTATTCATTTTGAAGAATACTTTGTAAAACCATTGTATAAATTGTATAACCACCCCTATGAATATTCATTGTCTGATGAGAAAAAAAGGTTTCTAAGACCCAGGGACTTTAATGGACCTATTAACCACAATTGGGGAGATTTGGTATTGCTTGGAAGGTTCAACTATGATCAGGATGTATGGGTTTGAGGACACACCTTTTATCCATCCCAAAATGGTGCTTGAAAGGATTGCCTACCTAGAAATTGCTAGGCAGTTAGATTATTCATATTTTATGCTCTTAAGTTCTTTTGGAAAACATGCATTTGTGCCTAGCACACTTTGTTTTGGTGATTTCACTATGTTGGTAAGGAATGGATATGAAATGGTTCTAAATAAATTGTTACAATACAATATGAAGAAGGGTCCACTAGGAAAGGGATTTGATCCAGAGGGGTATATCCACTTTGCAAAGGATAAAATTTACTTAGGAAAGTATGATCATATACCTTATCAATATGATGATTTGATTAGGAATATGGAGGAAGAAGAAGTAGAAAGGGCTATTGAAGAATATAACAGAGGATTTCTAGATGTAGAATTGTTGTCTTCTAGGTAAGAAGCATCTGATGAGGATAGGCCTCATGATATAGTTGATAAAATTTCTAGGTTGAGAACCCAAGCTTACAAATTTCCTCCTAGGGAAACATATGTTGAAGATACTTCAAATACAAATGCAAGGCAGATTGCATACAAGTCATTTGTGTCCAATGAAGAATTTTTCAAAACTCCATAATTTAAAGCCTTTTGTACAAGAAAAAGGGGAAATCAATAAGGGAATCAGTGGAAAACATAACACCACATAATGGGAGGAAATTGTTAAATAGTTTAAAAATAAGTGTGGAAAAGGAAATGGAAGACATGACCCCTAAAAAATGGAGAAAATTGCTAGAAGATGCAAGTGTCATGATTTTTCCTAGGCTGGATCTAAATTCTACTCTAGTTTTTGATAGCTTTTTGAAGAATAGTAATGCCACATATAAGCCCAACCTTGAAGGTTTAACAAAGAGATATGTAGGATCCAGGTATAATCTAGTTGAGGATTCACTCATGAATTGGGCACTATATCCACCACACAAGAAATCTATTGTAATTGATACAAAGAAAGCTTTTGGGCATGTAATGGCATTAAAAGTTGGGGAAGTTGATCCCATAGCCACAACAAAAATTTGAATTAATGTTGCTAAATTGAACAATGCACAAATTCAAATGCTAATTAAGGAGAAAGAAATGTATAAGATGAACAATGAAAGATATTTTCCATAACATTTCTATTATATTCTTTCTTAAATGCATTGTATCAAACAAATGCACAATTTCAAGTTGATCATAGTAAGGAAAACTACTAAATTGTCTACGATAACCTTTTAGTCCTTGTGGAAGCTAGCCATTAATGCCTTGACAACCTTCATGAAGCATATAAGTTAAACAAATTAACAACGACAATCATTGTCAATTGTAGCATGAGTAAACAAAAAATAGTATAAAAATATAAATTCCAAACATATCATATATGATAGATAAACAATTTGATCTGTTATATAACCTTGATGATTAATTCTATTATATTCCAACTTCCATAGGCAAGGTGTCGTTCTTTGTGGTTTCGATGTAGTCTCTTCTTTCCCATTGAAAATATGTTTTTCAGTAGATTGATACTTATGATTTCTGTGGAGGAAGTGCCTATACTCATCAAACACCTACTTTCCTAAACTTGTTGAATGATGAGATTTCCTCTTTGGACCACAAATTGGACATGCAAATTTTCTCTTTGTTTGAATACCTGCAAGATCATATATAATTGGATTAAATATGTCAATTTTTATAATTTTATGATATCTACTTCATAAAATTAAATATCGTTAAAGTATTCGAATGTTATAACATACAACAAAAATGTTTTAGCCTTGGGGAATCATGAATTTTCCATACAAGCATTGCATGGAATTGAAATTTTATTTGTCATATTGGTCTAGAGATGTCATACATAGTGATGCCATTCCATAACTTTAGTAACTTGTCGATAAGAGGCTCGATATATACATTCATATCTTTAACTTGGTACTTACCTAGTTGAATGAACATAAATATTACATAATTATTATAACCATTTTACTGCAATATATATAAATTAATGTACGTGACTATTAAATGAAAAAAATATAAGTCATTATGCAACAAATAAGACAAATGAGATGCTACTATGTTAAAGAAAATTAATGTAAACAAATACCAAGAACAATCATTCCAAACATTATGTGCTCCCTCTTTATTGACATCTATGGAGGAATGTTATTGTTGACAACAAAAACAGGCTACACCGAGTAAATAGATCTCATCTCTCTAAATCGATTGACACCATCCACTACCAATGAAAGCTTGAGATTACGAGGTTCTTCTTTAAAGTGTGGCCATTTTTCCTCCATGTCCCTAAATGTAGAATCATTCATAGGCATTCAAAGAATGTCAGCTCCACTTCTATTCTGTGCATGGTAATCCATAAATTGTGCTAAGTTTTCGCACCTAAATAATCATTGCATACGTGGAATAATGTGAATATAACGAAGAACCGTGCGAGGCACATTTTTTGTTAGTTGATCTGTTCAATATCTACTGATATGAAATTCCAGGAATTCTGTTGCAAATTCATGTTGTTTATGATATATAATATGATCATTGTGACATGCATCTATTGCTTGATACTCCATTCCAATATCTTCCATAATGGAAAATAAATCTTGGTATGAGCGAGGTAAAATATTTGATGGTGGTAATAAAAAATCACCTATCAATCTACAACAAAAAAATAATTTGTTAATATAAAGAATATTAATTGTACATATTTCATCCTTATTTACTAGTGATGAACTAACAACAAAAATAGATGAAAAAAGATGACAGATATGACATACCTTAACATCTGTGAAATTGCTATGTTCGATAAACCATTCATAACCTTCAAGTTCACTAGCAACAATACAACAAAGAGAAGAGTTTTTTGGGAGCCTTCATAAAGGGGCTCATATGCCTTCTCAAGTACAGGTAAATCAATAACATCATCAAATTCATCTCGATCATCATGATTAGCTATGCCATTAAATGTGTCATAGATCAATTTATTTGTACAACAATCTTCAACTATGTTTTCTGGCACATGATCATCTTCTTCCATAGGATCATTAAATTCATCTTCAATATTCACAGCTTCGTGTTCCTCCGCTTGCAAAAGTACATTCTCTGGGCCGTGATAATCCATATCATGTGCCCTAGGGTACCCCACCTTTATAATAATGATCAACACAAATAAACCATGATCATGATCAAGTAATTTTTTATATCTATAAAAAAATATAAAACGATATAAACATTTACAAATTTAATCAATATAAAGACATGTAATGAACAACTTACCAATGGACGATAATAGCAAGTGTCTCTTCATTTTTTTCTGCACTAATATTATTTGACATAATTTTTTTTTTTACCAAGCTTGAATATTTATATCTTCAAACAATATCAAACTCACACTCCAATAATTTTTAATCATAGACAGGTAACAAAATCTAATAATTCTGATATTTTGCAACAAAAAAATTTGGCCTATAACCTCCACAAACTGTCACAAGTATAGCAAATTCACAAGTATAGCAAAACTCTGTCGCAAGTATAGATAAATTTTCAAAGTCACTTTTATTTATTAAAAAACATTCATCAAAACCCCAATGAATGCCAACCATATACCCATCAACCCACAAATTGATGGAAGGGGGGATGGTTGACTTTTATTGTATGTCGAAATAGCAACAAAAATCATGGAGCGTCGCAATTTCGATGAACATCGGGCATTTAATTTTTTTTTTAAAAATGAAAATTTCACATTAAATATAGGTACCTGACGATACATCTAATTATACATCTTTTTTCAGAAAGTTTCATTGTATTTTTCCAGCAAATGAGTTAGTGATTAAAGAATTTTTGGAGCTGGTTTTAATTTGATTTATTTTGTCTTTTATTGCGAAACTATTTTGTTGCAACATGACAAGGTCTTTCACAAGAGGAAAAAATAATACATTCTCTTAGGACTAATGATAAAGATAATACATCGTTGGAAGAGATGGATACCACACCCAAGAAAGAAGAAACTAATAAGACGAAGGTAGATAACAAAAATTCCAAGAAATACTAGATAGCATACAAGGAGATATATCTAACATCATAACACATTGGCTAATATCAACACTAATATCCATAATCAATTAGGACCTATATTTGTGAGAACTATCGATTGTCATCTATAGTTCTTGCTATTGTCTTTTCATTCATCATTGTAATATTAGTAAACTAAAGAATTGTAATAAAGCAAGTGTAGATTTTCATTCATATCAATTACTAGGTATTATACGTTTATACTACACAAAAGACTAAGCTAATGGACTAGCCAGTAATTGAATGGTCATTTGAATGTACATTACAGAGTATAGTGGCCCAACAAGCAATCAACATGATATGGAAAGGCATACAAATGCTTCACAACTAGGAACACCTTTCAAGCAAGAGACAACAAGCTATTATTAGATCAAGATAGTAATTAGGAACCTATTTCCTTGTCACCAAAAAACAATAAATGACTAACATGACAAAACAACTCCATTTTTCTATGCATCTACATTAATCTATTTACTTGAGACAAGTTGCTTTTCTAATGCCTAACTATCCAAGAGAACTAGATGCAACATAGTAATTGCATATGCCATGCCCCTAATACTTCAAGAATGCAACAGATTAAATTTTAAAATGTGAAAGAGTACAAGTACCCAATATCACCAGAGAAAAACTTCTTCTAGAATGAATATGTGTATTTTAGCTTAACATATGTACAAAAAAGGTACACATTTTTTTCCAATTACATCACAGTTTGGATAGGAAAAACTAGATATGGCTCAAATTCAGCTAGAGTGTACAACAAGATTAGAGTTCCAAATGTGACAATAATCAAGCATACCCAAATTCAAGTTTTTTAAGTTTCAACAAAACAAAGAATAAGCTGAATGGTTCATTGTGGTATGACCACTCACAAAGCATTATTAGTTGAATTCTATTTAGTATTAAAATATCTCATCTGTGAGCCTTCAAAAAATATAATTATTATCATACTTGATGTTTTCAGATGTGCCATTAAATCATATTTTCTTAAAACACATAATTAGTGTAACATATTTCTTCTCGTCTTTCGGGTAGAACCTTCAAACACACTTAAAAGAAAACTCATATGATTTTTTTGATAGATAAAAATGTAGCTGAAAATATTTTTCAATTACATAAATACCTTTCTACTTCTCTTAGAGGAAAATTGTAATTGAAAGAAATCATTCTAGTTGAAAAAAAAAATTCTACAAAACTTGTAAAAATTCCTCCACTTCTGATAGCAAGAGTATGCATGCATACAACAGGAAAATACTAAAATCAGTCTTAACAAATTCTTACACTGAAGAACTTTGCAACTTGCATTGTTCCCCTTAATGACAAAACCAACATTTTGCCTAAAATTGTAAATCAAATAAATTTACTACAACAATTGTTGGGATTAAGGTGTCTCAACCTTTGCAAATCCTAACATTGATTTTGGTATATTTATTTCTTATTTCAATTTATTTATTTCCTACAAATGTCTAGTCATCTAGTGGAACCTACAGGTTTGTTGGAATCCTACTTGGCGATGATTGTATGACACATATGTTGCACATGTGGAGGTAGGCATCCCACTTTGAGGATCGTAACAAGTGTCAGCCCATGACAGATTTTATGAAAAAATAGACAAGTAGCAAGAGATACCTTTTGCATGGGGTAGGTGGGTTCCCAAGTTGGCTTATGATGAGTTGTAAGAGAATAAGCTAATCATAGTCATTTACGATGGATTCTCTTACAACTGTAAGTGTTGTAAGTTATGACAACTATAAGATGTGTAAGAGCATCTGTCATAGCTCCAAATAGTAAATTTTGAGTGCCCAACTTAGGAGGTTTGAATGGGGAGTCATTTGGTGATGTACAAGTGTCATTTGCATGCTTTTTGATGGCCAACAAATAGGGCCAAATGCTTTGCATAACCCCATCTTGTAACTTCATCTAGAAGCTTCCTCTTGAGTTGTATTTCTCTATAAAAGGTAGCCTTGGAGAGTATTACAAAATGTTGTTGTTCTGTAGGTGAAGTGCCAGAGTTAATCTAGATTGTGGGTTGTTAGTTGTAAACTCCTATTGAAGAAGCTAAGTGTTGATATTGTATTGCCATAATTTGTTTACTAGAATAAAAAGTACTATGGTTTTGGAGTGTGGGGTTTTTCACCCAAAAGAGTCCACGATATATCTTGTGTTCATTATTGTAAATCTTTATGCATGTTTATTATCTCTTTCTGTATGTGTATGTGTTTCTATTTTTGTAACAGTAAAGATTATAAAAGAAAATTTGCACTATCTCTCTCACTAGATTAGTGTTAGGAACCATATTCTGCACCTTAGCTTCATTTCATCAATGAAATCATGTGCTTTGAGAGTGTGGGGAAAACATGGCATCATTTAACCCTTGGCATAGTTGGCATATGCATATATCTATACATCTGATGAAGCACATTTTACCATAGTTGGAAAACTCGCCCCAACAAAAAACTCACCAAGGGAAAAATTGGAAAGTTTTCAAAAACTCGACAAAAACTCGGAAAAAATCGTCCGAGAAAAAACTCGTGAGTTTTCTGCAAGTCTGCCAACTATGCATTTTACAGTAAGAGGATCATATCCCAGAGTACTCAAGTTAAGGTAGATTGGAAAGTTACATTTTACTACTGAACTTGATCATGAGTTCAAAACCTTTATCTTTCCAACCTTTATAGCAAGTGAATCAACAAAAACATTGAAAACAATAGAAAAAAGTTCAATGTAATTGTTGAATCTAAAACATGCATGCATTGATTGGACATAAAAAAAATTGCTCTGAATTATATAATCAGATAACTACAGATCAAGCGTAAGAGAGATTTACCAAGATTCAAATACCTGACGTGAAGTGAATACATCAGGAAAAATGAAATTCAGTAAGGACAAAAGTTCTGGCAAATTATTCTATAGAGGAGTTCCAGTCAAAAGAACCTTATTATCAACATCTAAATGATTCAATTTTCTCAGCATTTTTCATTCAAAGTTTTTCAATCAGTGCCCCTGTAGCAAAAAGCCAACTTAATGAGATAACTAAATTCATAAAATTGAATCCAAAACATATGTTCTTGAATTTGTAAGAAACAAACCTCGTCGACAACTAGATATTTCCACTTGTAGCGAGCAAGTGCCTTTACATCATTCATAGCAACCTCATAGGATGTGACAATAACCAGAAAATCTAGACCAACTTCTCCTGACCTATGCTTCTTCCTCAACTCATCACGCTCAATTTTTGATCCATGATATAGGAGAGCAATCACGCTTGGAACAAATCTGAAAATAAGTTTTGCTTAAATTTATTAACCAGTCAAGACAATGAACATGATAACTCTGAAAAGGTCAAAACATCCAAATAGTCAAACTCATAGCTAGTAATTTCATTCACCCAATTTGATAGAGTAGTGAGGGGAGCAATACTAGGAAAGGACCATGCATGTCCTTTCCCTTCAAGTGAGAAAGTACACCAATAGTTTGCACTGTCTTTCATAGACCCATTTGATCTGCAAGTATTCGACTGAGACCATTTTTCCACAAAGAAATTAACCAGTTTATCCCCTTTGATAAGATTAGCTTTCCTCCAGTCAATAGAGGAATAAGATTCATTTGTTCTTTGTAGTTCCTCTCCTCCTCTATTAAATTATCAAAATCATTATCTTGGGCATCTTCTTTGCAATTTTCTACCATGACCTGAACTACATCTTTTGCCTTTACCTTTTCCTTTTCCTGACAATTTATAGCATACAGAATGGCATGAGAAGCTTAACATTACACTATAATGCTCAAATTAAAAACATTGGATACATCAGTAAATGAATTTTTAGCCTCTAACCACCTACTCATGTATCATTTTAGCCACAAATTTAACATCTCTAGTAGATCATCAACCAAATGTTGCATTCCTTCAATAGATGTCCCTTCTCTCTCTTTTTATTTCTTTAATCTTTATAAACTTTCTTCTGTTCCCTTCATTTTGAGTGCACAAGGATTTCCCTTAATTTTTTAAAATATGGGCTTTTGTCATAGATTTTTAAACTCTGTTTAATACATATGATGCCCATGTCCTTTCCTAATTGGTAGTTTCCCATGTTGAGTTCTACGATTGAATCTCAATGGAGGGTACATTGTGTAAAAATTCACATTGTACAAACCTCAAAGTGTTTAGATAGTCTCAAAGAGAAGTGCGTTATCATGAAAAGACATTTTTCCAAGACACAAGTAAAAGTTTCCTTTAAGCAGATTTTCAAATTTCTTATGTAGTTCTACAATTCTTACACACTTTCCCAAATCCTTTGAATGTTTAACGGTATTTTATTTTGGTGGGTTTGTGGACTTTCCATACAACTATGTAAGCGTTTGCACAGTTGCAAGTTTTATTCAAGTGTCTACCTATTATCTATAAAATAGGATTATATACTTTTCTCATAGGTTAATAGTCATTGTAAATTTTATTCATCTCTTCAAAAATCTACTTAGCCCTTTTATGATACACCACTAATCATATAGTCCATATTAGGTTACGAGTAGTCATCTTGTGGCTACCTTAACTCTTAAATGAGTTATATCATCATTATTATAATCATATATATGCATTGAAGTTCTTCCAAGGGTTATATTTAAGCATCTAAGTCATTCTAGGTGATAGCCAACTCATAATTAGGTATATATATGAGCTATTAGCCAATTGTTATGATCATATTGAGTAATATTTCTAATTAAAGACTATTGGAGGTAGGTACCCCTTCAAGTGGCATATTAATATCAATTATGTATAGCATATTTCATATTATATTGCTCTATTGTGCAAGTTATTTCATTACACTTGTGGTATCAAATTATGATCTTGGTATCATGAATGGAAGAAACATTTTCTTTATTTTGGAAGTAATTTTGGGAAGCACTTATCTCTCTAATTTTGGAGATTCTTTTTCCTTTTTTTAAAAAAGATTTATTGAAGATCATACTAAATATACTACAATATAAATCTTATGGAAACTGGATTAAAATTCAATCATTTATTACATAATTCAAGTTACATTAGGGTTTCCACTTAATTCAATCCCAAAGTTGAAAACCAATGAATATTTTTTCTAATCTCTACAGTGGTTATCAAGAATATATTTATCATAATACAATCTAAATTAGAGGCCATTTAGTGTAGGATTCAAGTATTTATTATTAAATTAGGGTTTCCACCTAATTTTCTCCCAAGGCTCCAAATTAGTTGTTTTCTTGGAGCTTTTTTTTTATAAAGTGAGTTCTAGGCCCTAGTAAGTTACAATTTTTTAAAAGATTAATTTGATTTATTTTGTGTCTTTTATTGTAAAACTATTTTGCTACAACATAACATGATCTTTCACAAGAGGTAAAAATAATACTCTTAGGACTCATGATAAAGATAATACACTGTTTGAAGAGATGGATACCACACACAAGAATGAAGAAACCAATAATATGAAGGTGGATATTGAAAAATTACAAGAAAGACTAGATAGCATAAAAGGAGATATATTTGATATCATAGCACATTGGCTAATATCAACACTAATATCCATAATCAATCAAGACCATAGGCAATTTTTTCTAAAAGTAGTAAGGTGGATCATCCATGTCAAATAATCTAAGTCAAAATGCTAACACTCCTATAGGATGGGTATGTGCAGGATCATCATAGAAAAAATAGGCCCTTAAGTGGCAAAAATTTTAGAAAAATCAGAGTTGGGAAACTTGACGTAAAAATTTGAATATGTTATCTATATTATTTCAAAAATATGTAAAAATAGAATTTGTAGCAAATTGAATGTAGTTTCTAAACTACTAGGTTTTTTTAATCTATTTGTAGAAAATTTGAAATTTCAATGCAATAGTACTTAAATATTAGGGAAAAAATAAGAATTAGGTGTATGTCTGACCACCCTAACCAAAGTAAAATGATAATATTTTTATATAATATTTTAGATATAAGTAGAGGACTCATGTCCCAATGTGATGCATATTTTTTTGTAATTTTTTTCCAAGTAAATAATTAATTATGAATTTTTTATTACAACTTTTAAAAAATATAAAAAATCGTATGTCTGACCACCTTAACTTGGTCAAAACTTGATGAAATTAAATTTTCATTTTTTTAATCCTATATTACACGAAGCATAGAATGTGAGGCATGTTTCATATTCAAAAAGTGTGATGCCATTTGAAAGCTATAGATATTTTTCAATCAGCCTATCAATCAGAACTTTAGTCGTAATTCAAATAGAAAATGAATAATAGTTATTTATTAAATTCAAAGTAGAAAATAATTTATATTGGTGGAAAGATGAGAGTCTCCTTTAAAAACCCTTTTTGTTTCATCAATTTTAGGTTAAAAAAATTCATCAGCCACATACCCTACACATACCCATCATATCACCACTTTTTGGCCCATCATGATCCTGTACATACCTAGATCTAAGAACTTATTATTGTTGTGCCTATAACACACACGCCCCATTCAAAATGGGGACCCTCTTTTCTCTTTCCTTTGTTAGGTCACTTTTTTCATTGCCTCATTTTACTTGCCCCCTATTTTTGTGTTCTAACTGGTCAGTGAGTCTAAAAGGAGTAATCTCAAGTCAACCATGTTTCACCCCCTCAAAATTTTCACCTTAGCCTTAGTTGCATCACTACCTTTAATCATTCACTTAGCATCATTTATTCTCCACTATATTGATCTATCTTTGATATCCTTTGCATCCATTAGTATCATTTAATCTCATCCTTTAGTCATTATCATCCTTGCATGATCATCTTGCACTCTTATATCCATAAAAAAAAACATAGCGTAGGTGCATTCCTTCCATTGCATTGGCATCTCTTATGATTGCTATTCAAGTTGAATACTAATTACTCCACAATGGTCGGGATCAACAAGCCATAGACTTCTATAGACAATACCTTGAATCGAAATAGAAAGCACCCACAACCCATAGTTAGCCATCCATCTATCCCTCTTACCAGCAACCCACAAACTCTAGTCCTCCATCCATCTACCCTCACTATCAAGAGTCCCTTAGCACAATCCATGAAATTAATCCACAACAAACATCCATTAATAACCCTTATCCTAACATTGACAAGGGAAACCAACCTTCCACTAGTCCATTCCAAGCCTCTATGTCCTCTCCTAGTCCACCATTCATTAATCCATACCAAGTCTCTACATCCTATACTAGTCAACCTTCCACTAATCCTTTCCAAGTCACTCCATCCTAACATACATTTAGTCATGAAAATTCATCTTGGCATGGTATCGAAAGTCACATTCTATTTAATAAACTTGAGGATACATGTTGAAAAGAAAGTCCAGAACATCATAACTTCGCCTTCATATCAAGATCAAAGTAGTCTATCCAATGACCCCATCCTTAAGTCCATCCAAGAATCCCTTCTAGATAATCATAGCATCCAAAATACACCTATCCTTGATCAAGATCCCATTCCCAATCATGTCGTCGAAGACAAACCTATCTTTGACCAAGACACTACCACTCATCAAGAAATCCAAAATGATCTACTTATCAACCTTTATGACATTCATGATTAAACATGTTAAGTCGATCCTATCCAAACTTTGAACACACCCATTTCCCAAAATAAGACACTTGCCTCCATGGGACACACGGATGATCTTCATCTAGAACAAGAGTCTCCTACTCTAGACATATTCAAAAATGTTGAAGCTATAGCTGAATTCAGTGGCCTCTCTAACAATGACCATAAAGATGGTTTTGACATCGACTTAGAAACACCAATAGAATCATCTGAATCTAACATCTCACAAAATCAGACAAAGATATTAATCAAAAATCTATAACCCATACCAATGAAGCGACAACATCTTATCAACTAGGATCATCTTTCTTTATCAGAGCATGCTTTCTTTCATATGAGAATATTCCAAGTAACAATGTCCACATACACAATGACGGGTTAGCATCTTGTTTTCAAAACAAAAAATACCCCATCGCAAACAAAATCTATTAGAGCATGTAGTATCAAGGAAAAGGACTAGGCATACATGAGCAAGGAATTTTAGAACTACCGTAGTTTTAGGAAAATCCTAGACATCAACGGCTTGGCTATTCCTCACTTAGAAAATCTAATGATCATGTTAGTGGTACCTCCTTGATAAATTGGGGGAAACTTTATCTGATACAAACATTAAAATAGGGTCCATGAATAATCCTTGTCATATGGTTTCTCCCAAGACTCCTTCCATCCACACCATAAACCACCATTCCAACATGAATAAACCTTCCATTTGGAACTAACAAAAATAAAATTCTTACAAATCCAAAGGCCAAAATCAAATTTCAAAGGCCATTAAATAAATAAAAAATCCGAGTGGACAAATGAAATTAAAATAGATCCTAAAGAACAATGGATCAAGCAAAGAAAATAGTTCAAAAGGAAAATTCAATCAAAATGTGAAGCCGCAAGAAAATAGGTCTCCCTTATATAATAAATTTCCACCTCCTTCAAAATGGTCATTAAGCAAGAAATATAAAAATCTTGGTTACAAAGACTATCCCAATCAAAATTCCAAACTCCACCATCCATCATCCCAAGTTTGGAAAACAAAAATTTCTACATACAAAACACCAAATAGTCCATCCACACCTACCATCATCCATCATAATCCTACATCGTACCTAAAGTCTAAAACACGTACCGCACAAATTCATTGCATCTTGGTAGCAACTCTTTATCATAAGGACTCTCATGGCACTCTATCGCGATGTGTGTATTTTGTGTGATGTCCCTTGCTGTAAATTAAATCAGATTTGTAATAAAATATCCCTTGCTGGAAATTAAATCATATTTTCAATAAATTAATATCTCATTTAGATTTGCAATTTGCATCAAATAGTGAAATATGGTATGAATTAAACTTCACCAAAGTGTGCAAATGTGAATAAAAAAACTATGCAACTGTAATATGATGTTGTATTACTAAAAATATCGTGGGAATTCTATCATATTTCTGTCACAAACAAAAGATAATAGAAATTAGATACAACTGCAGCAAATTACAATGGAAACTCCTGAAAGTGGAAATTGAGCAAGCACCAAACTGCTATCAAACTCTCACCACACACAAAAATAAAATATAGTGATATGAGCTGCAATATATATGATGGAGAACGATGCATATAGAGATGTCTGCTGCAACCTACAACCAAACCAAAAACTGAATCCACAACTCACTTCTTCAATAGCAATCCCCTACAAATTGGGTATATCGAAACAAGCACCAAAATACACTAAATTGAATAACCACTTATTTGGGTAGAAAAATACCTGAGAGAAATGCCTCTAATACAAATATATTTTTTGCATACGATAGCTACCCAAATTGAAATCCAAAACACAATCAAACTAGAACAAGCTCAACAAATAAATTGAAGATAAATTACCCAATTGAAGAGCATTCAACATAATGGCAATCTCTAGATGAAATTGCAACCAGAGACCCTCAAAACCACTGTCTTTGACTCTCAATCCATTTTATATTTGTTGCTTTCTTCATGAAGCTTCTACCAAACATTGGATTCACGTCCAAATATTCCTCCCAAAATTTAGGCACTTACCAAAGTCATAAAGTGCATTATAACACCTCCAAGCTTAGCCTTTCTTATTATACCACTTACAAGGCATCTTTTGACAACTCAAAATGCATTTTTTTAGGCATTTACATGAGGTTAAAGTGCCTTTTTCGAAAACTCATGATCCACCTGTGTTGGCACCACTAAATAATTAATATTTATTTGTCCAAAAGATAAATATTTCACTAGGAGAATATAAATATTAAATAAATAATATTTTTCAATGTATTCGACAACCCCTGACTTACCATTTTTGGATAGTGGAAACTTGCTATTTTTAGTGAGTGTTATTTTTGGAAAAAGGGACATGACAAGTCCTACCTTCAAAAATTTCTTGTCCTCAAGAAATTAAAACCATATAATGCTCAAAAATCCTTATTCCAAAATGATAAAACAATTCAAACTACATCACAAACCTTGATTGTGTACCTGTGAGGTGTTGCATCTTCTGCCTAGGGACATTTTACAAACTTGAAAACTTAGATTATTGTGTGACAATGCTATAAAAAAAATAGGAATATCCATGCAAATATTTTATACATTCACTCCAATTCCAAATCTAAACCACATCTTCAGAAAGAAATTCTACAAACTCACCAAATGCCTCCCACTATATATAAGCACTAGCATGTGATGAATCAAACCTGAAACTCTTGCAACCTCTCCCAATGATATAGATCTGGTTTTTGTGATTAGGACCATTAAAACATTCATTGTATCCTCTATAACAAAAATTATCTTTGAGAAAAAACAACCACTTCTATTTTCAAAACATTGAAATATACATAGTTGAATTGTACACTAGTAAGCCCAAACTTTACCTCAACTCGAGGGATGTTACCTTCAACTCCATTAGCTGATCTATAACAAGAAAATATCTATAGAGCGACCACAAGTAGCATCATGTAACAACAACATTTACACCACCATTTTTTAAAGACATTATTTTCAATTAAAAGTTTGTTTTGTTTCCATTGTATGTATGCACTAGCACTAGGTAGTTTGTACCAGAAATATCAAAAACTTCTTATCCTGTCATAAATATGAATTTTATGTCCCATAGGACTAATATGATAGTAAAAACATCCATTACAATATAAAATACACAATTGAGAAGCAATTAGTACCCTTTTTACCTTTGTGATGTAGATATAGGCCCTACTGAAAACAACACTAATTGTTCTATACTCTGCCTCAATTTGGAGGTTGTTAAATGCAACTTCGGGACCTTCTCTAGAACAAAAATTGTATATATGAGTAACAACAATAATCTTCATATAATATCAGCAAATAGTCCACCAAAAATTGAACATTGCTAATGCAAACCACAAGCCCTTATGATGGTAATCTATGAACTCCTTGAGTCCTCTAGTTAGCATACACTGATCACTTAGTGAAATATTGAAAATGTTAGTAGAAAAGAATCTTATTGAATCTTCTACTAAATCAAGTGATTTAATTATTTTCTTGAATGTCTCCACCATGAAAAACTTCCAAAACAAGCTCTCTCTACATGATAAATAGTTCCTAAATTCTCTAGCAAGAAATGCATTGTCAATAAGCAACTTGTACTTGAGACTTCTGATACAATTGATAATGCTATGAATCTGATTTTTTCTGCTAACAAGATTTTTATAACAGACATTGTATCTTCTACCACAAAAAATGCATCCCTTTGAAAATTTTCTTCCATTCACTTCTACATTGTTGAGATTCATATCATGAAAATGCACAACCAAAGACCCAAACATTACCTCAATCTAAGAGAATTCCTTTTCAGCCTCTTGGGTTGGTCTATAGGATCCAAAATTCAGCAATAGACTAACCATATAACAACAATAATAATTCCATGGTACTCTAAGTACCAAAAATATAAACAACAACTCATTTTGTAGGAAGATGATGAACTCTTGGGAGTTATTCATTGACTTATACTTGACTTCCTTCACAAATCTATTTAAAATGTTAGAGATAAATGCATCATCAAAAAAATTTAATATGGGAAAAATACTTTGACCTCTATGGAAGACTAGATAATTCCAAGAAACAATCATTCTGAAAAAGTCTTGTATCACCATCTTTTGAGATGCCCATTTTTGTAGCTCATCAAACTCATATATTACCAAACAAAACAATCCTCCATCCAAAGTAATCCTTCACATGACTATCAAGAGTTGATTAATGTTTGAGTGTGTTCAAAGAAATACCAATTTTAGACCTTTATCATACATTACAAATCTATCCTTTGAAACTTCAAAATTCATGTAATCAAGTTCCTCAAATTCCCATCTTTGCATTGAGATCCAATTAATTCTCTTTCTTGTAGCACTACAGACTATAGTAGATCCATGTGAGAAGGCTGAAATATTAACTTCATGTAGAGAATTAGTTACCTTTTTATCTTCTTCCCACTCTTGAGAAATCCCTTTGAGCATGATCTGTACACCAACAATGTGAGTGAAGAGTGTGATGCCAATCTCCTCAAAATGTTCCTTATTAGAAGACTCTTGTTGTTGACATACATCAATATATCTATCAAAATTTTCCAAAGCATCTTCTCAACCCTTATTGGAAGTCAAAATATTATCATCACCAATGAAATCAAAATTAGTCACCCAATTCTCCATGAGCTGCAAAATCAAATTGTAAGGAAAGATCTTGTAGTTCACATGCTTCCTGCAAATGGATGACTGAGAGTAGCATATTACCAAATCAAAACATATGACAAATTTAGAGTGTTTGCAACCAATGACATTTTGGATCATCCACTCTAAAGATGAACCTATAAGCATATATTTGAAAACTCCCTTTTTCTGATTTAGAAGTAGTGAATTGGTAAATAGAGATCTCTGATGTCCAAAAAGGAAAATTAGAACTTGCATAATCTTAATCAACAAATGATTTGCTGCCCATTTAAATTCTTCTATGTTACCATACTCTTTTGCACATTGATGTGAGAAATCATAAATGTAAGCAACTAAACATGAGCAGATTACCTCCACAGAACTTGGTTTGCAATAAACATGTTCATCCACCTTTCCCATTAGATTGTTAAAACAACCTCAATGCCTTCATTCTCGTGACCCCAATCTTCCAAATTAGGGATGTCCAAAAAAATCATTCTATCTTCATTTTTGGAATCATCAAGATTTTCTACTAAAACTTCTGAAAGGACAATCTATTCATCTCCTTGTTCCATCTTTTCTTGCAAATTATTTTTACCATCTTGATGTTCAACAATGTTAAACTGAAATATATGATTATCATAATTTGAATTAATATTTTCAACCAAGATATTTTCAACCCCAATCTGATAGATGATATCTTACTATTCTTCCTCCTTGATTGGATCAAAGATGTCCCGAATCTCAACTTTCATTTATTCTTTTGGTTAAAATCGTTTTTCCCTAATCTCTTTCTTTATGACTTCTGAATTTTGTACTAGCGTACTTCTTTCCGCTAGGACATCTGAAAAAAATAAAAATAAAATTGAATTTTGACCGCGGCAAGTTTATTCTTTGAACCAACGCAACAAGTACATTGCTCCAAAGAGGGGAAAAATGTAGACACATGAAATTAGCATTATGCACTTAATTAAATTCATACTCATCCGCTCATTAAATAAATCAACCTCACTAAATTAAATCATCAAATAAATCAAATTCACATTCATCCATTCATCAGGAAATCAAATTCATTAAATTCAATATCCTAAGGTTATCCATTTAAATTAAATAAATCAACTTTGTTTAATTTAGTTCTCACATCACCCTTTTAATTAAATAAACCACACTTTATTTAATTAAATCCCAAATGCATATTCCATCCCTTTTGATTTAAATAAATCAAATTATTTAAGTCAAATGGGTCAAAAGCATCTAACATCATCTTAACTAATCTAATCGTGATCAATCTAATCTAATCACCCATCACATCCTCTATATTTTCCCACTTGCACCAATAAAGCATTTTAATTCATTTATTAAAATCAGCATTTTCCCTCAACAAAGCATCTTTTGAGAATATTCCTCAAAGTTTTAATTTGAAAGCAAGTTGACTTGTCCCTTCCAACATGGCAATAACTTCCCTCATACATCTCCCCCACTTGGCATTAAAGTCTCCTTTTCTCCATCCCACAAGCACAATTTGAAATTTGAAAAAGCCAACCAATCTCATTTATGAGCACATTCCTCAACCACTCACAAGGTGACAAGTGGCTCCATCCCATTGGCTAAATATTTTCCCCACATTCATCAATTTGGCTATTTCTCTCATCAAAATATTCTATAAATGAAAGGCTTCATTCTTCAACAAATCATCCACAACCTTCATGCAAAGTTTCTCTCTTCAATTGAGAGCTAATTTTGTCCATCTTCAAGACATCTATCATTGAGTTTAGCAAGGATTGGGAAAGGGTCACTTTGCACAAGTTACACCAATCCACTATGGAATAGGTATATGCAATGCTTTTATATGTTTTTTAATCCTTGTTATTTTTTGCATTTCTTGAGCATTGACATGTTATTTCATAGGAGCATTATAAAGTTTGCATAACATGAACTAACCCATTATTAATGTGTGTTTAAGGTTTGAGTTTGCAGATTTATAGTGCTTCATTATGGCACTAGAAGGAGGGCAGTTTTACAAATCTTTTATCAATAGTTCATTGATTTGACTAATTCTGATAGTCCACATATTACAATACACAATCTATGGTCTGTGGGAAGTTTGCTTTTATTAGGGAACTTATTGTTTCCTCACAGCTGAAGTTGAACTCATTACACCACAAGGGACCAGCCAACCAAATACAGAGCGTCTCACATTTTTATGTCCTTTGCTTTAGTAGGTATTGAGGCTGGCAAATGATGTGTGTTGTCTACAGGGATGAGGTCCGACCTCAGTACTATCAAAGACAATTTAGCCATCCTAGATAAAGCATGATGTGTGTTATTTATCACCCCTCGTAAGCATTGCAAGACATTAAGGTAGACTATTATCACACCATACCCACTACATGGTTAACATAATCTCTATCTTCTATGTGATAAATACGCTTCAATTATTCTAATATTTTAAGTTTATCCATTTAGCTTTCAATAGTTGAAAATAATGATTTATTTTCATAATATCATCTACCTGAAAATGCGTATTTAGTTAAGCCAGAGGAAAATGGGTCAAGAAACAAAAAATTTCTAATTCCTCTTGCCCAGAGATTTGCATGGTTTGACACATAGGTGAGTCACTCAGATGTTGCAAATAGAAAATATAAAGATATGTTTTCCCAAGACTTTGTGTCATCTGGATTTGTGCTCAAACAAGTGGGCAGTCGACTATTATTGCCAAGCATTCATTCCCTAACTACTACATTGCGCAAACACGCAATGTCTAGAAGAAGAAGTCTTTGATTAGCAAATGAGAGAGAGATAATTGTTGCCAGCTACTGGCCACACCTCACTCTAAGAGAATGGTGACCATAAAATGCACACTAGAGACCAACACTTTTTAATAGTCGTACGAGAAATTTCCACTATTGTTAATATCAAAATATGTGCAGCTTCATAAGAAAAGGTATTTTACAATTTGATATTGTTATCAATTTGATTTGTGTAGTCCCTGGTAAAATCACTAACACAAAATCTTGTCTCATCTACTTTGCTTCTATATATGCTGATTTCTTATGGTGAAGATCATTCTTACAAGTTGCTTTAGCGTGGTTCTCATAGTAGTTTCTATTCCTTTTCGAACTTCAATGGTCTTGTGTGTGTGTGATTTTTTTTTCTCTCTCTCTAGCTAAGCCTTACATTTATAACATAAGGATTGTTGTTTCAATACTTTCTCATTGGGAATTTACTTTAAACTGTTACGGAGAGCTGGAGCAATAATGACATAGGCATCTACTCTTTGGACCAAGGATCATGCTATTTAGAAAAACTAGGGACTTTGATAAACTTCTTACCTACTAATACTCATTGTTGAAACACGGATGTGACTGACATTTAATACCGCCTCCTTCCACTGGTGTGTTTTGTAGGGTATCTGTATGGCATGACTTAAACATATTAATGTTTACCTTGTTTCAAATCCCTTTTGTTCTTACATGTTTCGGGGTTGGTGGATTACGGATGGGATAGCTATTCAAAGCTAGTAATGTATTTTCTTCCAAATTTTCCTTTATTGCATTATTAATATTGTCACTTGCTCTTCATTGGTTTTCACCTAGTCTTCCACAAAAGTCTTTTGTAATTATCAAGTTTGTCAGAGGTATATTTGACTACTCAAAGCACATTGTCTGGAGGGCTTTTGAATATTTAAATGACAAATCTTCAAATAACTCGGTGAAGAAAATTGTGATTTAGTTGACTAACTTGGCATTTATTTTTCTTCAAGCTCTCCCTTTTCAGCTGCTTGTCTTTCACAAATATGCAATGTATCCTTGTCTACTATCAAGCACTATTCAAATCATCATCATTAGTTGTTTTCATTTTTCCTTTATATGCTTGAGTTGGTCTTTAATGTGCGATTTGTTCTACTATAAATTAAAAGTTTTGAAATCCCCTTTTCTTTTATGAAAGCAGATATAAACTAAAAGTGTCTTAACATTGATTCAAGTTTATATATAAATTGAAAGTGTCTTAACATTGATCCAAGTTTATATATAAATTGAAAGTGTCTTGACATCTTAACATTAATTCAATTTTATATATAAATTGAAAGTGTCTTGACATTTTACCATTGATTCAAGTTTATATGTAAATTGAAAGTGTCTTGACATTTTATTATTGATTCGAGTTTATGTGTAAATTAAAAGTGTCTTGACATTTATCATCGATCCAAGTTTTTCATAAGGAACCCATGTGTAAATTAAAAGTTTATTAAAATTTATCATTGAATCAATAATAAATGTCAATTCAATTTTATTTTACTCCTCTCTGTAAAGGGATTCCTCCAATGATTGATAAATCTTGTATATGTTTTTATCATTTTGCGATACATGCATAACTTTTATTTGTGATGGAATTAGGTATAAAGGAAAACAAAGGAAAATGAAGAAGGAAAATGAAGGAAATTTGAGGAGCATTTCATTGCACAAGGAGCTTGCAAGAGATCTTCGAAGGAACTTGGGGATAAATTCAGCATCAAACTTGAAATTCAAAAGTTTTTTTTAATTCTTGGAGATTCTGTCATATGCCTTAATTTTCTGTTTTAGGCTAACTCATCTTTGGTTTTGGGATTTAAAATGAAAACTTGAAAAGCTTTCAAATTTTTATTGCAAAGGGGTTAAAATGAACTTTAGGCAAATTGACTAGATTTCATTTGAAGTTAACAAGTGAACAAAACAACTCTCATTTGTCTTTTGGTAATTTAAAAAGAACTCGCAATTGCTTTGTGGACTTAAAACAAACATGTGCAACTTTTTTTTTGTGATTCCTTACTTAAACTAACATTATCAAAAAGGACGTATGTGCTTCTCTCGCACTTCACAGCGATCTTGAGAATCAAAAGGCCTCTTTGATGATCTTAGGTTGAGATAAAGTAATCACCTCCACACTTCATTTTGGGTTTAAAATTGAACAAAACACTTTGTGAGTGTGAGTAAACCTATTGCATATGTTCTCCCTTTGTTTCTAAATGAAGGTTGATCAAATTATGAATATGTTTGCTTACTTTTGTCTATCTTAGAGGACCTGCCTTTGGGAAAAATTACTCACCCAAGGGAATGACTCAACCGGTAACACTTTGAACCCGAGAGTATTTCCAATCGAGATATAAATGTGGGTACTGGAGTAAATACCAGTATCACGCGGTTGACTCCAATGAGAAGGGAAGCAATGGTCTCTCGCCACGCAGGGTCAACTCCTACAAATGGAAATTCTAAATTAAAACCCTTGTCTTAGAATTGCCAAAATCCTTGATCTATGTGTTGGTGCAAGAACAGTCGTTCTGAAGCTACCCCACACTTTTATAGTCTTTAGTAGAAATGGAAAGAATTCCAAGGGAGTTTCATGGGTGTTGATGCTTGGATGCCTTGTATAAGTCAGTGTCATGGAGGGGAGCAAGTGGGGTCAAACATCTAACCATTCGCTAAAGATAAGTGTAGTTGGACTTGTCCAAGTGGGGACTCAACAAATAATGTCTTTCATATCCATAGGATTGTGCTTGTTCTTGGTTACAAAACACTTTGATTGTTTGAAAACATTTGAAAACAAACATTTAACATCATCATCAAAATTTCAAACCCTTTAGGAGGCAAATACAATTGACCTAATTCATGTGTTATTGCTTACCCTTGGGATTTCATCCTTATAGGTTTCTAAACACTTGGATTTACGTCTCAATTTTCCTACTAAAGTTAAATGATAGGTAACCCTTGCCTTAATTTCATCAAAGTTTCACATAATACACCTTGTGAAATGAGAAGTTGAGACATTGGACATCTAGTTTGAAAACCTAATCAATAAGTGTTTGTGGTAAAACAAAGTCATTAAGCAAAGAATAAAAACAATTGGACCCCACACATGTGTCTCCAATGAATTCACGCAAGATCAAGATCAAGAAACCAAAGGAAAAATCCCTTAGTCTGAAAGCCCATCAAAAGTGTCTCTCAATGCTATACGAATTTAGACGAAGACTACTTTTTAACTTTTATAGAAAGTCTTCAAGAAACAATCTTGGTTTGTACTCATTCTATTACTGTCAATACCCAAATCTCTTTAGATAGTTTGAACATCTTGTTTAGAGAAAAGCTTGTTTTTCAATACCGAGGTCTAAGTAAACAAGTTTCCTTTTAGGTACATCCTAGGATCAAAATCAAACTTTCTCCATCCTTAAACGTCAAAAACCAAAATCATCTCATCAACAACTCTTTGAAAATCTTGGAAAAATCCTTTATGTTAAACTTTGGGAAAATCATTTGAAATCAATCGAAAATCACCTTGTTTGATTGAATGTGTGTAGATGCATCCTTCGCCACATATTTGATCAAATTATCAAAACTTGTGAAAAAATTTATCCCTTGATAACATCCAACATCTTGGGATTTTAGGAGTTCATTATCAATATCATCTTGTTTGGATAGGAGTGTTTAGTTGAATCCTTCTTCTCACACCTAGACAAATTATCATCTTGTGAATGACTTAACTCTAGGACAACATCAAACTTCTTAGAGTTTATGAGTCCACCAAAATCCGAATCCGAAACAAATCAATCCACGAATGTCCGAGTCCTAAAGTTTAGCACAGCCCTTGATATTTTTCTAAAAGGTTTCAATCATACATCAAACATCCATCTTACATCCATATCATTATCGCACTTTGATCCTTAAATCATCCTAAAATTTCTCTTTTGTACCTAATGTTAGATCAATCCAAAAGAATTAGAAGTTCACTTTACGCATTCTTGAAGATTGATCCCTGATTCCCTTATGGTGCAAAGCTAGATCACAACACAAGAGGAACATGGAAGCCAACAAAGAAACATCTCCTTCGAGTAACCTAAGTCAAACCACTCCTAAAATGAATCCCATTGGGTCTGGAAGTCTCA
This sequence comes from Sequoia sempervirens, assembly GCA_007258455.2. Classification (NCBI taxonomy): domain Eukaryota; kingdom Viridiplantae; phylum Streptophyta; class Pinopsida; order Cupressales; family Cupressaceae; genus Sequoia; species Sequoia sempervirens. The sequence goes on from VDFB02005388.1 coordinate 24,985, forward strand.
CAATTAACCTTCCTCCACTTTTGCAAGACCATCAAGAAGAAGGTATCCAAATGGAGGATCTCACCAATAATCCCTTCGGAATGTAATATGAGGAAATCACTGAAATAATCCATAATCTAGAGAATCATAAGATTATCAACATCATGATGAGAATCAATCCCTCGCTATATATGCTCGAATTAGCAAAGAAAGGGGCTAAACTCCCCTCCGATTATGACGTGAGCACTATTTTGGAACCATCTTTTGGATTCATGCCTTCAATCTCATCTACCATCCCCATTTAATCTACCCCCACATTTCAAAGCATCACTCAAAAATCCTACAAATCACATCATCCATCTCTCCAACACAACCCATGGTTAACAAAGGAAGTACATTTCTCAATGTGTTGCAAACGCATCCTGTTGTAAATAATCAGGAGTTGGACGCAAACACCATCTTGGGAAAAACCGTACCATTGCATACTTTTTATGATCCAAACGATCCATCATCATCATCATTCTGCGCAACACCCCAAACCTCTCTCCCCATAACTTCACAAGGAGAAGGTGACATGTTCGGACCTCGGGACATTTTTGACACTGCACCATTCCCTCAAGAGATCACATCTCTCACATTTCCACCACTTCCACCATTATCGCCATCGTCCACACCACTCCTTGGATTAGGGCTTCCACCTTTACCAAATATCAATCAAACCAACATTCCAAACATCAATCAAAACATCACGCCAAAATCTCAAAACTTGTCATCAACATCGCAACAATAGATGACAACTACACAAGCAATCACAACATCATCAACCACCCCCTTGACGTCTCAAAGCATGATATCTCAAGGACCAACCACATCGATTGCACCATCTACCAATAAAATCTCAATCACCAACACGACGACACCTCTCACCACCACAATGAGAACCATTCTAAATCCACCTCCACCTCCACCACCACCAAGCTCTAATATATCAAGCCAATACAGTATGGCGTTGCAAGCTGCTCAGCAAGCTACTTATCAAAAGGAATTTTTGCAAGTACAAAAACAACAAACCGCACAATTAGCTACTCAGCAAGTCACACAACTAGCTGCTCAACATGCCGCTCAAGCAATGTAGGATGCTCAAGCTTCCCAAATCGTACAACAAGCACAACAAGCTGCACAATCCCAAGCCTTATTGCAACAACAACAACAAGAAGATTCTCAAGCTGCACAAACTGCATAGGCACAAGCACAAGCTCAAGCCCAAGCTCAAGCACACGCTCAAGCCAAAGCCCAATATCAAGCACAACAAGCACAAGCACAAGCACAATATTTTGCACAACAACACACCTTGCAACAACAAGAATATCAACAAGTGCTAAAGAAATATCAAGAACAACATGAAGTAGCTCAATTAGCAGCTCAACAATATGCACTAATAGCACAACTACAATAGGAACAACAATAAGCATTGTTGCAAGCATACTTGGCTCCACAAAATATGAAAACATCATCCAATCCACCCATCCCACCAATGGATGAACCACCTCAAAACACTTTCATCCCACCCCTTGATACACAAAATGATGTGACGACACAAATCAAGTTACTCTCACAACAAGTGCTTGACCGTCAATCAGGGAAAACCACAAAAACACCTAGCAACTTGTGCCCTTATCCATTTGACAAAGCCTTGTAATGAAACCATTCCCGAAGGGATTTGAGACCCCTAAATTCGACAAGTATCATGGGATGGGAAACCCTCAAGATCACATCAGGGAATTCTAGGTTCATTGCATGGAAGTCACGTATGATGACACCTATCGGATGCGACTATTTACTAGGAGTTTGGCTGGCCACACTATGGAATGGTTCTCTCACCTACCTACAAGCATCAAGAAATTCCAAGAAATCATAGACGCATTCATCAAAAACTACGCATGCAATATCACAATGGATGTTAGCCTAGAGGAGCTCTTAGCTTTAAAACAAGGTAAGAATGAACCATTTTCTTCATTCCTACAATGATGGTGATCCAAGGCCAATTGGAGCAAATGGACCATTCCCGAGGAACAAAAAGTGTACACTATCATATCCAACCTTGACGGCCTCTTGGCATTCCATCTCAAGGTCCAGGGGATCACCACGTATGACCAATTGATTTCTAAGGCACTCAACATCGAATGAGCCCTTATGACACAACCTAGAGGATCAACTTCATATCCTAAACAACGAAATAATCACCCACCCACCAATTACAATGATAAAACTTGCACATGGGAAAGAAACAAAAATATTACCAACGATGGTGTCATCGATGCCAAAGTTGTTATCAGTGCCCCTCAGCAAAACACACCAACACCACAAAAAAACCAAAACCATCATCAAAACAACCATCACGCAAACACAACACATCAAACAAATAATCAAGAAATGAATTATGTCAATGATTAAAGGGGACCGCCCCAACAAAACAAGAATTCCATCAAATGAGAAAGTACACCACTCTTGAAGGCAGCAAGAAGCCATCATGAA
>VDFB02005389.1:0-40093 GCA_007258455.2 Sequoia sempervirens
TAGAACACCTTATGAAGGTTGAACTGAATAAATTAGTTGAGAGTGGTATTATTTTTCCTATCAAACACACCTCTTAGGTGTCAAATTTAGTGCCAGTTAGGAAGAAAAGTGGGGAAATCAGATTATGTGTCAATTTCTGAGATTTAAATAGACTGTTAAAAAGACCACTACCCACTCCCTTCCATGGAGAAAATTATGCAAGTAGTTTCTGGTTCTGACAGATTTTCTTTGCTAGATGGTTACTCAGGTTACAACTAGATTCTGGTTAAGCAAGAAGATCAATTCAAGACAACATTTACCACCAAGTGGGGTACAATGGCCTACAAGAAGATTCCTTTCGGCTTATCTAATGTTGGAGCAAATTTTCAACGAGCGATGGATATAGCCTTTCATGGCCTTATGAACAAGTTCGTTCTGGGATATTTAGATGACATTACTATTTTTTCTAGAAATGTTAACGAACACCTTGATCATTTGGAGCAGATTTTTTAGAGATGTAGAGAGTTCAAAGTGTCTCTTAATCCGAAGAAGTGTATATTTTCAGTGCACGAAGGCAAGCTGCTAGGACATATTGTTTCAAAGCAAGGTATCTCTATAGATCCTGAGAGAGTCTCTACAATTCTTGAATTTCCATTCTCACAAGAAAGGCTTGCAAAACTTTCTTGGAAGAATAAATTTCGTAAGGAGATTCATACCAAATATTGTAGCCTTGCTGCAACCTCTCACTTCTATGCTTAAAAAGAATATTCCTTTCAGACTCAGGAAGGTAAGAGGAGTTTTGAGCAGATTAAGGAGGCCCTTGCAGCTCCACTCTCATCAATCCAAACTTTGACAAAGAACTCATTCTCTATGCTTTTGGAGGAGTAGATACAGTTTCAGCTATGTTATGCTAGCAAAATGATGAAGGATTGGAGTAGCCTGTAGCATTTTTCAGCCAAGTATTGCATGATTATGATGTGAAGTATTCTTTTGTCGATAAGCATGTTTTTGCTATTGTGAGAAGTTTAAAAAAATTCAGGCATATGTTGTCCAACTACAAGATTCATTTTTTGGTTGCTCATTCAATTGTTAAGGATTTTTTACTTAACAAAGATATAAATGATAAGCATGTTGGTTGGATTACCAAAGTAATGGAATTTGACATTGATATAAAGGTAACCAAGCTCATTAGAGGAAAAGGTTTGTGTGAATAGATTGCTGGAAATGAAGACAAAAACTTAAAAGAAGCTGAAAATATGGATACAGTGTTGAATAATGATGTTGTAGGTGTTGTTTCAGTGTCTCCTGCTACTTGGTTGCAGCAAATGATGCATTATTTGCAAATTTGTGAGTGCCCCAAAGGATTAGACAGAGCAAAAAGAAGGTATTATAGACTACAAGCCATTCCTTATGCAATTATTGATGGCATTCTTTATAGGAGAGATTTCCAAGGTGTTTTATTGTGATGTATTTAGCCTAATCAAATTGACAAGCTTTTAGTAGAATTGCATTATTGACCTTTAGGAGGTCATTTTACCGCAAGAACAACAGCCCTGAAAAATTATGCAGGTTGGTTATTATTGGCCAGATATTTTTAGAGATGCTATTTCTTGGGTCATAAAATGTGAGAAATGTGCTTTATTTTCTAGAAAATAGAGGCTTATAGTGCTTCCTCTGCATCTGATTTAGGTGGAACAACCCTTTGCTAGGTGGGGTTTAGATTTTATTGGTCCTATCAATTCACCTTCAAGCATGGGTCATAAGTGGATACTTACTGCCATAGATTATTTTACAAAGTGGACCGAGGCAGTTGCTTTAAAGGAAGCAAATGAGACTTCAGTCCTTAAATTCTATCAAGATCTCATATCAAGATTTGGTGTTCCAGACTCAATCATTTTTTAAAATGGTTTGGCTTTTATTGGTTTGAGGATTTTTGATTGGTCAATTAGAAATAATATTTATTTGAACACGTCTTCTAATTATTATTCATAGGGCAATGGTAGGTGAAGTCTACAAATAAGAATCTAATTCAGATAATCATGAAGACTATTGAGGATAATCAACAAACATGGCATTAAAAGTTGAAGTTAGCCCTTTGGGTTGACAGAATAACTCCTAAAAGGGCCACTGGTTGTTCACCTTTTGTTCTAACTTATGGTAAAGAAGCTAAGTTACCTATTTCCATTGAGTTACCAACTTTAAGTTATGTTAAGGAGCTGGAATTGCTGAAGGAACAACCTCTTGAAATGAGATTTGCACAACTAGTAGAGCTAGAAGAAACAAAAAGGAGGCTTTAAGACAGCTTGAAATACATCAAGCTTAGATGAAGAATTATTTTGACAAAAGAGTAAGACCACGTGAGTTCATTCTTGGAGATATGGTCTCAAATGGAATGAATTTAAAAGAAAACCTGGATGACATTTCATATTTGATGCAATTTGGGATGGGCCTTATGTGATCATGGAGTGCAAAGAACACAATGCATTCCGACTTTCTAAGTTGACTGGAGAGGTGTTGTCTATCCCAGTTAATGGGATCCACCCCAAACATTGCCTTTGAGATAAGTTCTATCTTGTAGATAGGTAGAATATTATTGCAAATAAGTGTGTTATGCACATTTACTTTTAGTAGTTTTGTTTTCCCTAAGCGTTGTTGTGCATGTTCTGTTGGCCATCAGGGCCTGTTAGTTTGCTTTCAATTCTATTTCATTTTGTTTTTATTCTATTTGGAGTGTTGTTGTTCAAATTTTTGAGTTTCATGAAGGGGAAAATTTGACTTCGTGCCCAATGGAGTGTTTTAAGGCAACTAATCTATGCTTAGTAGGAAAGCATTTAGTGGAAATCGCCAAAATGTCACCAATTTTTTGCTACAACTCAATTGGTGGCGCTGGATTAAATATTTTTATATCTTGAGTGAAGTTATAGTTATTTATGTGTTATGCTAAAGTGTTGATTGCATCTTATTTATCATTATTTATCAAGTGACGGTTATGCTTTGAAAAGGGGAATCAGAATTTCAAAAGTTGTTATTCAATGTTTCATAATCAAATGGAGTACAAAATTGAGCATACAATAATAAAGTATTTCAAATTGTTTTCATTTATTTCATAAAGTGATTCATATTTACATAATTTCATTTGATTGCGAGAATTCAAATGATAGTACAAATTTGCATTGAGATGAATTTTTTCTTTTCAAAATGAAAAGCATAAGATTGAAATCAAATATCCACACAAGCTATGGATGGGACTGTCATAGTGCATCATAAACAACAAACTACACTATGGAAGACGCATAAAAGGGAATCACATAAGTATAAACATAATCATCATTGCCTGATTAATTAACCACCAACACAGAAGTGGTGCACCATTTGTCTTCTTCGAGCTCCGTTGACCTGTAGGAAGGAAGAGAGGGATGTCAGAGGCTTCGACTATGAATATACCTACATGAAATATCAATGATAATGTGGTATGCTACTGATCATGCACTGAAACAATCAAGAAAAGTGCATAAACATGAGCTGAAAGAGAGACATCAATATCATGATGTATTGTTTTATGCTAACATCATTTGTTTCTTTGTGCAGGTATAGGGAAAATCATGAAGCTGATTATTTTTTGAAGACCGAGCATGTGGATAAAAATGGACTCCCACAAGGGTAGAGCTCGACATGATGCCCCTATTCATTACAAGTGGGATGAGAAGGAGATTGAAATCATCATGTTCATCAAGAAAATAAATGATATACAGTTGAAAGAGTAAAGCAGAGTTATCCATCAAGCCATTAAACCAACTGTACATTCATAACAATCATGTAAATGCTTTATGTAAACTACAGGTGAACAGTGGGTTTAATCCACTCAATCAATTTAACTGAGTACATTCGTCTCAAGCATTGTTGTATGGTTTATGTTCTTTTGCCACAGTATTATTTGTTCATCATGTTCATAATATCATGTGGAGATCAATAGTGTTCTTTCTCTCAATCATGGATAGTGAACAGGCATACATAATGCCTCAACAAAGAGAAATGCTATAGATTTTCATTAGAGAGCAAGTGCATAAAAATATTTTAAATAATGAATCATAAAAATGCATGAAGAGTGCCAGAGAGAAGGGCATAATTTCAAGGGGCAGTTAGGCATGCAACCATATGAAGAAGTTTCCGATTTCAATCTAGGTAAGGTGACAAGGTCAATTTAGTGACTTCTATACTTGATAAAGGAAGGTGAATGATTCAATAAAGCAGCCAGTTTCATTATTGCTGAAAGTGTAAAATGTTTCTTTAAGTAGGATTTATGCATCACTTTTCTGAAGGTTAAACAATCAAGTATAGTCTGCTAATTTAATTGTTCTCTCAATCAAGTTTATTTTCAAGGAAGAGTTGCAATGGTGGTACAACAAGTAAAAAGGTCATTTGTAGAACAAACATGTATACATTAAACATGCTATGAATGAGGGTTAGAATGCATCCATGAAGGGCATAACTATGAGTGCATAGGAAAAAAAAGCAAACAAGTAGACTACAGATTCAATCAAAGAGATTTTTGTGTGTAAGGAGGGTGCGAAATAGTATGATAATGGCATCCACAAGTGCAAACAAGAGAAATAAGAAGTATTTTCAAACAAATACTGATATATGAAAGAGGTTTCTACTAAAATCAATCTTATCCAATATATCTATATAACTATACAGATTTTGATCAAATATAGTTTACCCACATGGGTATCTTTATGGAGCAACAAGATATATTCTTCCAGAAACTCATATACCCAAATGAGGGTTATCAACAGTAAGGCAAAGGAATATGTATTCTTTAGAATGTTATACACTCAAGTGGATTTTTTTTAGAAGGTGAGATCTACACAGTGCTCTCATGGTCAGAGGTGGAATACAACAAAAAATGCAGAAATAAATAATGGGTTGAGCCCAATTTTTCATGAACAATCAGATATACAGTTTCTTGTTCTTTTATGAAACACCCACATTGAGATTTTGAATGTAAGAACAAGATTTTTTCAATTTTTTGAGTTACCATTACCCATATTAGGGTTTTATAGAAAATGCAAAAGAAGGTAGAGAATCGACATGGGTCAAGTTCTAGTGAAATTAAACACAAGGTTATTCAAAATAGTGAATGCCCACATCAAGTTCTTGTTTCAGAAACACATTTTCCTCAAATTAGCAAATACCCATGAGGGATTTTGTTCCAGTTGGTACATGTAATGGCATGACCTGTATATGGCTACGAAATTACAAATAGAAATCAATTTTTGCAGGAATGTAAAGCTTCATAAGCTTTTTTTTGCTAGAAGTGAACACAAAGATAGAAATCTTACCATTTCATGACTATTGAAGCCAAGAAGCCACTGCCAGAGCTAGTAGAGCTTTCAAAGTCCAAAAAAATAACCAGTGCGAGCTCATATATGGCAGCCAGTGTATACAAGAGACACAGATAACAAAACAACAAGCACAAGAAATGAATAAATACATCAAAAACTTGCTACAACTGTAGCCTATGAGGCCATATTGTCATCAAAGGACCCAATGAATAGAGAGAAACGGTAGTTGAACTTATTGTGAGTATAATGGCAGCTGATATATGTAAGAGAGAAGCATCAGATATAAATCTTCTCGTGGTCGTGGCTTTTGAATAAAAATATATCAAAAGAATGGTGCAGAAAAGCCATGAATGGCTTGAAGAATCACTTTACATCTCGATTAGAAGGTGAAGCACGAAGATTGGAAGAGTCGAGCTTTAAGCTACAAGCCCGAACCCTAATGGTGGTGGTGCATTTTCTCCTAGCAAAGCTTTTGTTCCAAAATCCCAAATGCAAAATGAAGTAAATATTAGGGTTTTCCCTTATTTAGATGTGTTGCCCTAATTTGAAATAGGGACTTATCATTCTTTATCAAACTTTATTCAAAGTTTTGAATGGTCAATTCCCCATATTTTGCAACAATATTTCCTAAGTCTCCAGTGTGCATGGTGATTAAATTCCTTGGCCTTTAGAATATGTTAAGGCCTAAACAATATATGGTGGCAGATTTAGGTTTCCCTTATCACATTAAAAACTAAGGAATTTTTTAATTTATGCCTTGTTAATATATGCCTTGGCTTTTGTTTTTCAATTGATTTTTAAGAAATCAATTAAAGTATTGAGAGAACAATATGCCTAGTATTTTTTGTGATTTTTTGAGAAAATCAAGATTGTAATGGAGATACAATGTTGTAATATTTTGCAAAATATTTCAAGAAATCTTTAATTGCAAAATTATTCAAATTGTGAAATCTGCAACTATGTAAAGCAAAGATAAAGCAGATTGTTTTATCTTTTCTCTATTTTTAGTAGATTGTTTTTATTTCTACCTTGGTCGGATTTGATATTCCCACTGGAGAGATAAGGTGTTTTATTTGCTTTAAAAGCATATTTAGCCTATTTTTAGGATCTTTTTAGTATGAACATGGAAACAGTGTGTTTTGTTTGCTTTTATGCAGACTTTTGAGACAATTTGAGGCCTTTTCCTTGAGCTTTCTTTGTGAGCTTGGATTAGGGTTTCTAAAGGGTTATATTTTGAGGAAGCCTAGTTTTTCTTGTTTTTCTTCAGTTTAGTTCATAGTTTCTTACTCTTAGCATTTTGGGCTTATAAACTCATTTGTACTTAGTTAAGACAAATGCACTCTTTCAGTTTCAATAAAGCAAAAAAGTTCTTCTGATTTCTTATCTCAACCTTGTAACAACAATTTGATGTCTTTGTGTTTTCAAGTTTGAAGCCTTATGTGTCTTGCTTTTATGAGTCTTTTCACACAATTTCATGTTTTGAGGTTATATTAAGTATTCTATGCCTTTGAATCTTCATGCAAATTACTGATGAAGCCATGCACCAATGAGATTGTGAGAGCTATTGTAATATAGGAATTGTTGTGAGTGGTAAAATCTAGATTTTTAAGAAATAACTATTAATCATCAATTAGTGTTAAATTTCATTTTCAAGCTATCCTTCTATCCCTTTTCCTAGAAATCACTTAGAATAATATTTATCATTTGGAGAACCAGCTCACTCTGGAGATTCGTTCTTGCAATGAGTTACCCACAACTCAAGAATGTTTCCATGTGTTAATAGATTGTTGAACCTTCAATTTCAGTAGGGTCCAAATCTATTTGATAACACCTTGACCCATAATTTATTTTTGAGTTACAAACTTAATGTCGAACTCAAAGAGAGACATTACCCATTTTTCCCACCTTCCAAAAAGATCAATTCTAGTGAACAAATTATTTAGAAGATCACTTTTCACAATGACTTGAGTTTCAACATGAAGAAGATAATTTCATAACTTCTATGTTGTAAACATGAGAGCAATAAATTTTTTTATTTATGATAAAATAATGGGTTTCATAATCAACTAGAATATGGATAATATAGTAGACCACTCTTTATTTACCATAATCAACATGTTGAGCTAACAAAACTACTAAGACATGAGGTGATGTAGATATATAAAGAAAAAAGGGTCCATCCTACATAGATGGCATTAATATAGGAGGATTGGCCAAATGGTTGTTGATTGAATAACAATCCTTTTTGCACTCATCATCCCATCAGACAAGAACATATTTCTTTAATAAATGCATGCAGGGAAGGATACAATCAACCAATTGAGATACAAATCTATGAATTTCCTAAATCTTCTCTTGCAAACTATGTAGGTGAGTGATTTTCTTAGGTGGAGGCATGTTAACAATTGCATGAATTTTCTTTGTATCAACTTTGATCCCGTAGTCAGACATGATAAATCCCAAAATATTTCCAACATAGATGTTGAAGATATTAAGAGGATTCAGTCTCATCTTATGGAGTTGAAGCTTCTCAAACATAAGACAAATATTTTCAACATGATCTTGACAATTCATAGACTTAGCCAAAATTTCATCAATGTAATCTTCTAGAATTTTTTGAATGAAGTCATGAAAGATAAGTGTCATATCCCATTGGTAATTCACTCCTACATTATTTAACCTAAACAGTATGACCACATAAAAAAAGATACCCCAAGGGGTAGTGAATGTTGTCTTATATTGGTCTTCTAAGTTAATACAAATATGATTATAGCCTAAGAAGCCATCCATGAAAGATAACAAGGCATAGCCTACAATCAAGTCTATAATCATATCAATATTAGGCAACATAATTTTTTTTAAAAATTTCATTAGAGAATAATTTTTTTTACAATGTATATAATGGATTCTCCAAAGTACACTTGTTTGTGCAAGTGATATAGGAATCACTATTTATGGTGATAACAAGGTAAATGAGAGTAGAAACCTAAGAATTCTTTCATCACTTCCTCCAAAGAGAAAAAATCTAGTGGAGCTTCACTAGAGTCTACTTGTCTCTCAATCATTTTAGGATGAACTAGACTAAGAGGTTCAATGGAAATCATGTTGACACACCACCATGGTTTTTGCCTAGATTGTTCATGACACAATCCCCAAGTAACGCTTGTGAGATACACATTATATAGGGGCTTGAATTCCTTTTTCATTACGACCATAACCTTTACGTCCATAACAATACTTAGAAAAAAATTTAAATCAAGGACCATAATATATTTGTAAATCCTAAGGAGAATGATCTACATAGAGATCATCATTCCACCAATAGGTATCATAATCCTCTAGAGGATCACATTCATCCTTCCTAATGTGAATACAAACATTAGCCTCTTTAATAGAAGAATGATCATATTCCTCTATAGGGGTACAACCATTCTCCTTAATGGGATCTTGATTGCTTTCCTTGGTGGGAGGACAATCAGATTTCTTGATAGAGGTATATGAAACTATTGGAAGGTAAAGATTGATAAGGTCAACTTTTTATTCTCTGATGAAAAACTTGAAAAAGTCCAAGGATGCCCAATCATCACTAAGACGTGCATTTTATTTAAGAGGAGGTAGAAGGGGTAGACATATGATTCTCTTCTTTGGGATGATATCCTTTAGGGACATCCATATCAAGAGTAGCCTTCAAAGTGGTCACTACTAAATAGGATGTCAACATGTTAGAAGTTAAGGAAGGAATACAATTTTTAAGAGTAGAAGAAATAAGGGCCTGGCCAATTGTTTCCATCTCACAGAGGTGTATATTAAGTATAATCATTAGAGGATATCATCCAAAGGATGTTAGTGTAGTAGATAGATGATAGCACAATGAATTTTCATCTCAAGGATTCACTAGCATATTATATGGATAGATAATTAAACTTGCTTGTAGAAACTCATAAAATATTCTATCTACCCAAAATATGAAACCTAAGTAATCTAATAAGTTGATAGAAATTAGGAATTCAAGGAAATGACAAAGAAGGTAAGGAAATTAACTCACAAAAGGTCTTGCACTATGAAGCCTCCCGTGAAGCTTCACATAAACACCCTACACACAAAGTTGACAAGGAAAAGTGTTGGGGCTGTTTTAGGGATTTCCTTAGTCAAACCCTAATTTTGGTGTTTCCACCTCCATAGATAGCCAAATAGATGGAGAATAGAAAAGAAACAAAGTAAAGAAGACACAATGAGTGATGAAAGTAAACCTCTCTATGTAGAACTTGTATCACAAGATATATAGATGTGATAAAATCAAACCTTTCTATGAAGGAGAATTTATATCATGAAGTAAATGGACATGATAAATATGCTAGAAAATATAAAAGTTAAGATAATATTGCAAGAGAGCATTACCAACAATCTGTGGCTCTCTTTGGGCTTGATAGAAATGGTGTTCAGTGCTTGTAACAGAGCCTTGGTTGTTGAAAAGATGTGAGTTTGATAGAGCTTCAACATAGAAATGAGATCTAGAAGAGAAGAGAAGTGAGAGAGAAATTTGTAAGGAAATATGGTGAAAGAATGAATGAAAATGAAAGTGAAAAGGAGAGTTTTGTGAAGTTGCATGTGTGAAAGGAGTTGTTACACTCAAGATTCTATTATGACAATGTGTTTCATAGGAGAAGCTCCCGAGATTCCCTCATTTAAACTTGTATTGTGGATGTCCACTCATCGTATAGGAATCCAACTCACAACTTGGCAAGAGATGAGGTGGCAGACTATTGAGGATTCATCATTGCTCAATTAATTTAAAGCTCACAAAAATCCCAATTTATTTAATATAAAGATAAATGAATTGAAATACCTTAAGTTTAAAGCTCACAAAAATCCCAATTTATTTAAATTAACTCCAACTTTGAGAAGAATATAAATGCAAATTGATCACACCTTCAATCCTTCCTTTTCAATCTAACACTTCAGAAATTTCAAGAATTTTTAAATTCTTTTTGAGAGGGATAAGGTTTTGAGAGAGAATTTTTGAAATATTAGAATGAATAAAAAGATCCCTCTTTTCCATTATATAAACTTCCTTTTTCATTTCTATTTTCCTTTTTACTTTATTTTATTTTAATTCTTAATTTCCTCTTTTTCCAAATTTTAGCATGCATGCAACTATGTACACTCATATTAACTAAATTTTTAAACCATTTTATTATTAAAAATATTAAACAATAAAATAATTCAAATTATAATTTAACCAATTGAAATAAGCTAATATCATTTTCAATGCATCATTATTTTAAATTCCTTTTTCTTTTATTCCAATGAATTGATTACCAAAATGCATTAGAGACCATTACCATTCAATGATTTGTTCAACTAAATAAAATTCATGTAATGAGGATAAAAGTAATCATAACACAATCATGATTTAACCATAACACATATGGACTTTGGAGTTACCATCAATTTTAATCCAAATGAACTTGGGATCTTATTAGACACACATTACACTCAATTTTATTATGATAGGGGTTACTAACCAAATTAGTTAAAATGAGATATCATCAATATAGCCACCATTGGGAAAATAACCTAGACCTACATATGGGTAAGTGTAAGAAGTTGGGTCCATTTTTTGGATAAAATTGGAAGTATTTTACCTAAAAATAAGGGGTTTTCATAGTTGGAGTAATAATTTGAATACACATATAATATTTTAATGGTATAGAAACATGAAATATAGTATTTTATTCTAGTCTTCTAATAAGTAATTTATTCTAATACCAAGATGATAAAATTTGTCTTTGTATAGGGTGTACAAAAGTATCATTTTTTAAAAGTATGTAGAAGGCCGAAAAATGCACGTCTAGTCAAAAAATCAATAGTAAATGATTTTATTTTTTTTAATTATGAAAAGATGCATGTTATGTTGATCTTTCATCAAAATATTTTCTTAATTTTTTTACTAGGATTGAGATTGTTTTGAAAACCTCTCATATACAACCAACATAATTTAACCCTAAATAATTGTAATATGATTTTTTTATCATGTACATAATGATGTATAAATTAGAGGATTATCATAATGAAAGCTGAGAGGATGGACTGCATGGTTGTGTGTGGTTACATAGGCTAGGAGAAACCCTATTTGTGCTTTTTCCTACTAAATCATGTATAGATAAGGTTGTGTGGGGCCAACTATTTGTTGGTGTGTTATTAGAATTTCTTTTCCCTTTTAGCTATGAGGAGTAGTTGCTATTGGGTGCTAGAGATTGGGGGAGTTAAGGGTCTCAAAGTTGGTTTTTGGGTCCTTTGAAATTTTGGTCTTGTATTTGTAATGGAGAAGCATGGGGAATCCTTGAGTTTTGTGTTATTCAATGGCATGGATAAGCCAAATCTTTCTTTCTCATTACATGCAAAGCCTATGGAGCATCTACATAAAATTCTGACTTGTGATGTTTCTCCATCTAAGAAAGGCACACTCAAAATAAAGAAACTGAATGACTATTTTGAAAGATGCAAATAATTCCTTGTCTTGGTGATTCAATCAGATTCTGTCTCAAAGGACGTTATTGAATTGAGAAATAATTCTCTGATTTGTAAATTTATGGGGCTTTGAATTTCATTTCCAATTATTAAATCTTGGGCTCATCGGATTTAGAATCTTGAAGGTGATATGGAGTTAATGATGGCCTGTAAAAACTACTTTTACTAGTAGAATTTGGAAAATAAATGACTACTTGACTACAACTTTTAGTCATGTGACTAACACTAGTAGAATATGGCAAATAAATGACTAATTTGGTCATTTATAAGTGACTAATTTGGTCATTGGGTAAAATCGCAACTAAATGACTAAATATATGGCTAAATTAATGACTAAATAAATAACTATTACTCCTCTATTCTTTTTTCTTTTGAATCTGATCATAATCCATAGAGCTTAAGCCTCCTTCATGGGACCCCTGCCTAAGTAGGCCATTTGGCCGCCTAGGTTGCTTGGTGCACCAAAAATACCTATTGTGTGGAAGGGATTGCCTCTCGGTGTAGTCTAAAGGCCTTCACATATTTTATAAACATTTAAATTCTTTAACTTTTAATACTAATTATGTTAATGAATCGTTAATGTTTTTAACTATGATTTGAAGCTAGTTTGATTTTCCTATTGTGTTAGCATGTCAACTGCATCAAAGAGCACTTGTGGTCAATTTCATTAATAAAATATGATTTAAACAATCCAATTGCAATAAAAATGAAGATTGATTCACTTCTATCTTCGCTTGCTGATATACTTGACCATCTTAATAATGTGAAATAGAAATAACAATGATCCCTTTTGGTATGCAAAAATATTATCTTTCAAGCTTTATATTGTTAATTATTTTTTAAAAATAGAATTATTTTATAATCAATGAAATAAATTGCACATTGATCACTTTTATAGATGTTATTTTTCATACAAGTTTGTACTCTAGTAATTTTAGGAACACATCATTCTTTCTTAATTTTCACAACCTATATTAAAATGACAATGTAGATAGACGATTTTTTTCCCCTAAAAATGAAGATTAATTTTTGCATGCCTTTCACGCAATAGTTTTTTTTGGTGCATTTTAGCAATAGGAATTTTTGGTAGACAAAAAAAAGAGGTATTTTTGGTGCCTTGGTCAATCAGGTTGTGTATGCATTTGGAGGGAATCTTAGGCAGTTGATTTTTTGCATAAAACATTGTGATTGCACATTGGAGGGAAGTTTCAAAGTTTAATCAATAGTTTGGTATTTCAGATCCCGCACACGTTTTAAGGTTTTCCATAACATAAGATATCAAGAAAAATCTTCAGTCTAAGAGTACATTGTAAGTTTGACGAAGGAAACAACCATTGAATGCAAAGATTTTTGGTTTCCATTTTTGTAATGCTAGAGCTTGTTGAGTAGTGTTTTCTGAGTTGCAACACCAGTATCATTCAAGAAAGGGTAGGACATTAAACAAGGTTACAATCTAAAGGTAACTAGAAATCTTGAATCCTAAAACTCCATGTTGATCTTCATCCTTTATGACAATGATCTTGATGTTGCATATATTGTTCTTGCTTTCCATTGCTTCATTGTTGTTACAATCTTGTGCTTTCACTAATATAATGATAATTCTTTTTAACATTGAATGAATCTCATTGAATTTAACCCCTTTTCACTATGTTCCATGGTCTTTTACATCTTTTTCGTGCATGATATCGGGTCACATGGAATTCATAACAACTTCTATTATCTCCTTCATTTTTCTATGATCCTCTAACACTCATATGCTTTGATATAACAATGATCATTTGCGACTATTTTCCCTCTATATATTGTCTTTCATTCCTATCCCTTGAATGCCTTGGACTACTATTATCATGCATTGAAAATTGTAATTCTTTATTCACTATATTGATAACTCATTGGCACTTTTATTGTTTGTATTCACTGCTATCTTATGATGATTGTTCTTCATAGTCAATCCTTAAAATCATTGTTTTGATAAAAAACATATTTTTTCTCTTTTGTTTTTACATTATGATCTCATTGCTTTGAACCTTGTGCTTTGTGATTATCACATCTTTGTTATAATCTCTTCAAGGGCTGAATTTATTTCTCTATTGACTACAAGAGACCCCTTTGATCTTACAACCCCAAGCCTCATAAAGAAAACTTAGAATCAATTGGCAATAGTGAACAAAAAACCATCATAGCTAATTTTATTTCTTTTCCAAGAGAATTCAATGAAAATATAATGGAAAACACACATCACTCTGTGGGGTAGAGTTTATTTTATTTGAAAACCTACCTTCAATGTCCGAGTCAAAAAGTCATCCTACCAAGTCTGTGTCGAGTCCTCCATGTCTTATGTAAAAAATCAGCCTACCAAGACTATTTTATGTCCAAGTCTTGTATCTATGATACAACTATGATAAATAGTTGAAAATATTGTACACAATTGTATGATATAATGCATTAATTTGTACGCTTTCTCATTATATCAAAAAATTCAAACTATAACTCACATAAATTAGAAATGAGTTATAAAAAAACTTATTGTCAAGTACAATTTGCTCCAAATTAAAATTGCATTATCCAATTTACATAATTTTCTATTTAACTAATTTTTGTGGGAAAAAACACTTATAGTACAAAGTAAAGCAAGAGTTTCTTTCTAAGATTTCAAAGGCCTGCTATTCACAAGGCCAATAAGATCATTATTGACCATAACATAAACCACCTACACTAATAGTGTTAAGTCAGAAAATATTCCACAAAAAGAAATATTTTAAATAAAAAGAGCCAGCTAGCCTTCTAAAACCCAGATAGTTGAATACAAGAAGGAGGTTAAAACATAAAACATTTAAAAACTTTAAGACATTGCAAATTCCATGTAATTAGTGTAGAATCATAACATTAAGATAGGAAAAAATATTTTTTCTTAAATATTCATCATGAGTTTTCTCTCATAAAGAACTCCCCCTGACACGAGCAATGAAAAGTTCATCTACCATCTTGTTTGCTAATAGGAATTGCATGACTACTCCCATATAATCACCAACAACTAAAGAAATTTAAATGGCTTCATCACATTCTGAGTATTCAGTCGAATCTTTAGTAGCTTCATGTTGCACCTCTTCTCCATTTTCTAGGTATCCTTCCTAATAAAAAATCATTTTAAGTGAGAGGAAGTGAGGAATCTTCTTTCAGAGTATGCAAATTATCAAAAAACTACTCGTCATTGTCTCTAGGGGATGTAACATCTTGTCCACCTTTTAACTAAACTGATGGATCTAATTGTGTTGTATCATCAAGAGTGACATTGTTGATTATTTCACTTCTAATATCATCAATGTTGGCAAATTGAGCTTCCTATAAGTCTTGATTCTCTATTGACTGCACTTGAAATCCAAGGTGCTCAAGTAGCTTTGTCTTAGCATTTCCTTCATCTTCAAACATGACTCTTAGGAAATTCCATGTCTCCCTCTCTTCTTCCAAACTAAATCAATGCATAAACCAAAAAATTGCAAGTGAAACAATACAAATGAATGTAAATTGTTATTAATCCCATTCAAGAAGTATCCACAAATAACTAACTAAGAATCCTAAGACTTCTTATCACACAAATCTTGCAATGATGATTTTTCACCATCTACTATTGCAACTTCAAACTCTGTTGAACGAAGCACCAGACTATCCTCGGTAACGAGATTGTTTATATATACCTATGAAAATAGTAGAAAAATAAGACCATATATCATCTTAATGACATGTACCAAAGAATAAATTTTACTCTACCTCAGAAGAGACAACACTCTGTGATGCTATATCAGGCCAAAATGTATCAAGCTTTCCTCCAAATCCAAAACTGACACCAACTAGTCTCTTCAACCACTTAGGAGCTTTCAAGAGTGCACCTGAAAAGGGAAAATGAAAAATATAGACATCATTTATTTGCATAAAAGATCCCAATTCATTGGGGGATGTAACATCTTGTCCACCTTTTGATCGAACTAATGGATATAATTGTGTTGTATCATCAAGAGTGACATTGTTGATTATTTCACTGCTAATATCATCAATGTTGGCAGATTGAGCTTCTTGTAAATCTTGATTCTCTGTTGACTGCACTTGAAATTTGAGTTGTTCAAGTAGCTTTTTCCTAACATTTCCTTCATCTTCAAACATGACTCTTAGGAAATTTCATGTCTTCCTCTCTTCTTCCAAACTAAATCAATGCATAAACCAAAAATTTGCTAGTGAAACAATACAAATGAATGTTAATTTTTATTAATCCCATTCAAAAAGTACCCACAAATAACTAACTGAGAATCCTGAGATTTCTTATCAAAAAAATATCACAATGATGATTTCTCACCATCTTCTATTGCAACTTCAAACTTTGTTGAATGAAGCACCAGACTATCCTTGGTAATGAGATTGTGTATATATACCTATGAAAATAGCAGAAAAATAAGATAGTATATCATCTTAATGACATGTACCAAATACTAAATTGTACTCTACCTCGAAAGAGCCAACAACACTTTGTGATGTTGTACCAGGCCAAAATGAAGCAAGCTTTCCTCCAAATCCAAAACTAACACCAATTGGTCTCTTCAACCACTTAGGAGCTTTCAAGAGTGCACCTAAAATGGGAAAAATGAAAAGATAGACATCATGTATTTGCATACAAGATCCCAATTCATTGGGAAAATCTTATAAGTGAGATTCCCATTTCTTAACTAAGTCATGTATGGTTATCACATAAAGCAACACTTACCACCTACTTTATGTTTGAAAGCAATTAAAGCACTATACTTGGGTTATTCATAGAGAGTCATTAGTCAAGTACTATAGGAAAGAAATCATGGGCATATCAAACTAGTAGAGCATAGATAGCAATAGTGATCATGCATAAATCTCATGAACAAATTTGCATCAATTAAGGTAGACATATTTTGATAATGAAAAAATCTAGATGAAATAGACCTACCTTCCTAACACTTTCACTTCTTCCTATGATTTTCATTAACACCAAAGGTATATGTAGATTGGGTAGGTACCATTGGGCTCTAAAGGCCCCTTATTGTGTGATTAAACCATACAGATAATTGGAGAAATTTCATTATATGTAATGACATAAGTCAAGGTTGAAGGTATTATTTGATGCCAATTCAAACAATGGAGGCTCTTGTTGAAATATACCTCCACCTTCTCATTGTGGCAAGGACAATGAGATGTAGTTAAACCATGGAAGTTATGCATATATTTTGATGAAAAAATGAGCCTAGGCCATCATCACTAGTGTTAGGTCTCAAAAGTTTAGGTTTTAAATCATAAGGGGTTGCCAATCCCTTAACACACCTTTGGTCCACGAACAAGGTAAGCATGACTGATTACTTTCTACTCTTCAGGCTCTGCCAGACCTAGGTGGGTATACCTGAACAATAAGGCCGATTTTCAAATAGATATGGTTCCTAGATTGAGTAATCTACTTACTATGGCAGGTGAGATGAAGCAAATTCAGATTTTTAATGACTAAACTAGTGAGAGCAATTGAGAGTTCAATTTTGTGAGTTGTATTTTGTATGTAATATCTAATTATGACCAGTGCCTACTTCTATTGGGTGGACAGATTGGAGGGATGAGTGATGATTTTGGAGATAGGGTTCTGTAAGATAGGTAGATTCACTCTTCAACTTAACTCGAATAGTTGGGAACTTTGAATATTTGCACCTTATGCAAACATGCAAGTATGTCAGTTATTTGGACTCTTCTTAGTAATCCTAGTGATATCCCCTTATGCTACCATGAAGTTGTGAAAGGATTTAATTAAAATGTGAAAGGAAACCAATTAAGAAAATCTATTCAAAAGGACATTAATCCAAACAAGAACCTATCAAATTTGATTTCTTAAAAGGAATTTTAATTCTTCTACACACTGAAACTAGTCAACAATATCACATAACTACAAAAAATGTGTATTGACAAATTAAATGTATTTCCACACACTCAATTTGAATAACATAAATAACCACTTCGTAGAAAACCAAATAACATATAACCATATAAATCCACACAACAGTTGAACACTTGGAAGCAAATCACCAATTATGCATAACCTTCTCCATTATATTTATCTTTGAATAATATGCATTATAATAGTAGTTTTTGATATGAGATGGATGGGTGAAATGGTGTAATCTATCTTCTTACTAATTCCTACCCTAAAATGGAAATGATGTGATGATGATCTATTTAGGTCTTGGTCTCTCTTATATATGTGAGAGGAAACAAGCTACAGACTTGTTACAAAAAGTCATGTTATTTGATAACTAAACATAATTAAGAAAATGAAATATTGTAGCAACTAAATGCATTGTTCCGTTAATCTCCAAGCAAAAGCTCATGACCACCTAATAGCTATTCAAAGTTTATACTCCATGATATGGTGCCCATGTTGTTGGCTGAATCCTTTCATCCTAATGGTTGCCCTGTTGTATTTGGTGTATCCATAGTTTGGTTGAGGAAAAAATTGAATGTGGGGAGGTGATGGATGTACTCTTGTTCAGCACAAGTATCTGCATTGGATATCACATCTCTCATATCATAATCCCTATACATCATCTTCTCGAGCTGCTTGTAAGTATTTTGTAAAATCATATCCTCGTCATTGATCTCTTGTAATGCAGCAGTCAGAAGCACATTAAACTCTTTCTTCCAATCATCATATTCATGAGGATTTCCCATATTATCATAGAGTGTCAGAGTCAAATTGAAGCAGTTGAGATCCTCCATGAGCCTATTATGATATCCATTGTGTGTTTCTACCAATTTGTTATGTTTCTGCATTATCTATCCTTTCAGGATTTGCTTGTCTTGAAGCTCTTCTCTCTTTTTTATTATTCTCCCCTATAATCATTCATTCTCCTCTATTGTTGAGTATACCTATTTAAATTTCCTCCAATATTCATCTACACATTTATCATCTTATTGAATCTTCCTTTGATCATTTCAAATGTAGTATTATACTTGATGGTTTTGACTTCTCCAATTCTTTACATTTTTCCTAATATTTTAGGTCGCAAGTCTTCCAATAAGTTGTATCATCCATTGCATCCAATACTCTCTTATCTTTCTCAAGCCATGGGGAATACAATTCTGGTATGGAAGAGGAAGATGATCTTTCTCTTTGATGTGCTAATTCCTTCTTCAACCTATCATTTTCTTTAACCAACTTATCAATTTGTGCCTTGGTGAAATTTTCCACATTAACATTCAACTCTACTATCTCCATGGGTTTTGTTTCCCCTACTCTTTTAACCAAGAGATGTCTAAACATTTGGTTTGGATTATCAATCATAGCTAGTATTTTATTATGGGGGTACAATGACCAAATAAGTAAGGTGGCCTCATTTGGATTGTATCTAGATCCTGAATACATCTTGTCACTTGCTTCCTCTATTAAATTCATTGTTTTATCTTCTCTCTTTCTGAAACTATCAAACACAATTACAAAGCTTATATCCCATTCGGGAAAAAACAATACTCCAACTTCTTGGAGTAACTCTCTGCCTCTCTCAAGAGTGATGGACTCCATCTCTTTTTATATTTCTTTTTCAATTCTTCCAAAACAACATCTTCTCATTCAGGAGTGACATCCTACATCTTTTGTCTCATTTTCTTGCCTTTATATTCATAAGCAAATGATTTAAACTTAGGAGACTTAACAAAATCTCCATCAAAAATAAACTCCTATCCATCCTTGACCCTAACATCATCTGATAATTCATATGATGCTTTAAATATTACAACATTTTGTTCCTGAGGAGGCTCATACTATGCAATTATAGGAGCACTTATTTTTTGTACTTTCTCTTCCTCATCACTTTCCTCATCACTCTCCTCTTCTTCACCCATATCAGTATCTACAGAAAAAATCACATCAGGAGTTGTCTATGAAGGGATATAATCTAAGGGCTCTATATCTTATCATGCACTCCTAAATAGGTTGCATGAGGGGCATCAAAGAAAAATGAACATTCTTTACCACTTCATCCGTATGAGTAATGAGTTTCTCAATCCTTGCTAGAGGATCTTGTATTTCACCAAATTCCTTTGAATAATATGGGACATTTCTTCTTTTCCATCCCTCTGCAAGCATAACCTTATTATATGCAATCATTCTTTTAGTGGTAGAGGCTTCATCATGGTTTCTTATTACATCATCTGAGAATACATGCTCATATCCTGATAACCCCTGTGATAACCTTTCTTTGTGAATAAAGCCTTTTGCATCAAAATTTTCCCTTTTGTCACCTAGAGGGAGGTTATACTGTGCTAATTTAGCATCAATTTCCTCATATCCCTCATTTTCAACCATTGTAAAGTCTCCAAAACACAGGGTAATGGGCATGATCGATTGTTTTTTGTGTCCTTTGAGGTTTTTTACATCAAAATTTTCCAATTGCCTCATAATTTCTAAGTAGGAAATTCTATCAGGAACTACTCATGGCAACAAGTGTGGATTTCCTTCAAACCCATAAAACCTAATCACTCTATAGTTAGGAAAAGCATACCAGTCTCCCTAGTTATGATTCACCTTATTCCTTGGGTCATTTTCCTTTGGTCTTAGAAACATTTTCACTTCTAGTGATAAGTTATAATCACACTGATATCCCAACAACTTCATTAATGGTTTCACAAAAAAATCCTCAAAATAAATATAATGAGATCTACCAAATTGACTATCCCATAGTGAAGTCCACATATGTACAAGTTTGAGGTTCCCATTTTCATCTACATCTTTTATTCTTAATTCTTCATTCTATACCCTTCTAACATGTCCCTTGTGCATGAGAAAATGAATTTATAGACAATAATGTTTGAAATTAATATATTCACTGTTGTTTTTAATCTTTTCAAGCTCTTAGTTTACGGCATTGGCCAAGTGTCTAGCATAGTTGAATGACCTAGAATCATTTCTTTGTATGTATGTAGCTAAGAACATTGGGGCAATAGACATGAGGGGTGGGACCTCTACCCCCAAGACCTGACCAGTTGAATAGTAAGTGTATCTAAAATATTCTTCAAACAAGTCTTCATGAAAAGGAGGGTTTTCATTACTTGAAAACCTCCTGAGTTGGCCTCCTTCATTCTTAGGCCTATGCAAGGGTAGTTTCCATCATTTTTAGCTAGTATCCATATGGTGATACTCTTTCAAGAGATCTCTAATTGTGAATGGGACACTCCAACTGAAACACATTAGAAATTAAATCCTTAGAAATAACAAGCATGTTAGCCCCATTATGTGCTTGGATAGTTCTCCTCTTGGGGTTATATCTGCTAGCCAGAGATTTAATTAATTCTACATTTATGAAAACATTGGGCACCATGAGTCTTCCCAAGTTCAACCTCTATAGGTTGTAGACTGGCTGAAACCTAAATTGTTTCATATAATGATACATCAAAAGCTCATACCCA
Organism: Sequoia sempervirens; assembly: GCA_007258455.2. Taxonomy (NCBI): domain Eukaryota; kingdom Viridiplantae; phylum Streptophyta; class Pinopsida; order Cupressales; family Cupressaceae; genus Sequoia; species Sequoia sempervirens. The sequence continues at coordinate 21,312 of VDFB02005389.1, forward strand.
TGTCATGGTGTCCAAATATCCCCCAAGCCTTTATGTTTGTCTAATAATCTATCCATTGAAGGATTCATTTGAGCACTCCTCCTGGGTCTTGGCCCCAACCCAGGGAATTGATCTATCAGGTCTTGATTAAAAAGTCTCTTCTTAGTTTTTTGTTTCTTAGCTTTGGATTTTTCTGCATTTTCCTCCATTGATTAAATTCTTAATCTTTTGAAAAATACAACTTCTCAGCCAAGATTAGTGTACATACTTGGGTCTTTCCTCCACTAGTTTCTACTTCATGAGAACTCCAAGATTTTCCTTTTAGCTTCTATCCTAAACAAAATATTCTAGACTGTGCAACAATTATGTGATCAACTTTTGATATAATTCACTTCAAATCTGGGTCATAAATACACCACTCATTTCAATCTTGTCATCGAAGGAAAGCATTTATTTTTAAATATCTTGATGATTCCTTGAGATGTCACATTAGTTAGCAATCAATCATCATCACTGTATTAGAAAGACTGTAATCCACTGATGAACAATTTTCCCTCAGTCTATCAATGGGATGACAAAATATATTACCCTGTTACACATTAATTCCCCTGATATATAAAAATTCTTGATAATTTATGATCATATCAGGCCATCAGGGGAATGTAGACATTCATTCCATCGATGTTCATGTGTTACAATGATGTGCTTAATTTTGTTGACTCTATCGGTCTATCAGGGGGAACACCTTAGGAGTTAGCCCAATAGGGTGTTGTTACACCAAACTATTTTCATTGGGCCATCAGCAAGGATATGATGAGAGTTCTACCGATGATGCATTGTTAGGCCAATAGTGCTAATTTTTACTTAGGAATGAGGAAAAATTATGGAGTCTCAAACTTATTTATGGGTGTGATAATTTGGCAATGTGGGCTACAAAATGGATCTTGTCACACAAATTTCAATAATTTGTGTTGATCATAAAATTAAAATGTGATGAATTTATGTGAAATGTGGAGGATTGGTAGGTGGAGGCTAGTGAAAAATGTGAATTTATGTGGAATGTGGAGGATTGGTAGGTGGAAGTAAAATAGAATAAAATTATAAAAATAAGGATATATTTTCTAATTAAAGAATTACTCCAAAATATTACCTATGGTCCTCCACCAAACACAACCTCTCTAGAATCCATTTGACTGTAGGCCTGAAATGGATGCACATCAAAAGAGACAAACCCACATTAATTACAAAGATGTTCCTTATGAACAAAAAGGAACACAACTAACTCACCAAGGAAAAAACATAATAGCATCTGGCATGTAATTCTAAGTTAGGTGAACCTAGAGATAAGCTTGTCAAGAAATACTTGCAACATGCTAAAATACTTGTAGAAGATATATATCATGTACTTCTAAGAGATGATTTTGAACACAAACATTTGTGATTCAAAATCAATTATGAGTGTATGGCTATGTTAAGTTTGTCCTCTTTGACAATTAGAAAAAATAATTTATACTAAATACCATCAAACAAAAATCAACCATAAATGATAATTTTTTTAAAACAAGAGTTTTTGAGATAAATGAAAGACTCTTCAATAAACCCATGAAGGATAATTAACAGGATGACATGAATTTTCAAATTTGATAATCCTTATGATTCTCTAAATAAAGTACAAATGACTCTTGGCCTTCAAGTCACTTATATATAATAAATACTTATGTCACATTTACATTAATTGATTAACACCATATGAGTGTTACTCATATATTTAAATATTTTGTATCACCTCCACTCACTCATGACCCACAATGAACATTACATTCTAGCACTCGCCATAATGTTATCTGTGGATCAATCCACTTTCAAGGCTCAATCATGTTTTGGCTTTAAGTATCTGGAACTTGTAAGATCAACATCAATCTAGATAAACATCTAGACTAATATATTATCACCTGACTTTCCTCACATTGCCGCAATTCACAAAGACAATATCAAGAATATAAAATAAATTCTCCGTTGCTGCTCCTATTGTTATAGAAATATTCCAATGTAGTAGCTTATTAAAACCTCCCAAACAACTAATACAAAGTTATGAGTAGGAATTCAAATGCATCTATCAGTTGCCTGCCATTTGCCAATATCATAATTATGAAAACAAGCTAAAATCCTTAAGAAACAAATATAGGTGTAATCAATTATCTAATGTGGATTTTTAGCCACTCAACCAATCAACTAATTTAAGATATTTTTTCTAGATGACCATGTCAATGAACCCTCATCAAATAGAGAAGTAAGCAAATAAGGCTAATATCCAACTAGATTGGATATCAAAATGATAAACATAGGTCATCAAGGATTACCTTGAATAGCTCCACATAGGCTTGCAAATTCATTCAACCTAAATGAACTTCTAGTGTGATTTGTATCATTAAATGTCAAACTCAAATTAGTCAATCAAAAGGGTAAATCCCTTAAATAATAAAACATCAGCTATGATCGAGAACTCAAAGCACATAAAAATTGATAAAGGATCAACACAATAAGAAGAGAGAAAATATGCAATGTCTAAGTCTCATAAATATTCAAATTTGGTAAGGTTACCCTACAAAACCAATTTGATTGCACCAATCTATAGAGAATTCAATCATTTGTCTTTTCCCAAGCTTTCATCCTTATTTCTGATCTAGTTTTACTTCTTCAAAACCTATTCTCAGTCTTTGATCTTTTCAACAAAATCAAATAAAAACTAAGTTGAAAGTCATAAGCACAACTTGATCTTAATTGGTTTGGATTTCCCCACCTCTTAATGTACATGAATTTAAAGAGATCATGTTTTCAATCCTTATCCATCACTCGTCCTGATGTTGTGTCAAAAGAGTGGCTCAAAACATTAATTAGTTCTTCTTCCATAACTATACTGAAACACATCTCAACCTTCATATTTTTTATTTTGATTTTAAGACTCAAATATAACTAAAACAACTAAAGACTCAGAGAAAACCTTTCACATGAAAAAACCTGATCCTCAGATGCAACTCAACCTTCATACATGTTTTTTTTTGAATTTAAGACTCAAAAGTCAAATATCACAAAAACAAGTAAACAACTAAAGACTCAAATCTTATCAGCAGGGGAACTTTCGAGTTTTACTTTTATAACACAACCAATGCAAAGGAAATAATGCAGAAAGTAGCTCAAAGGGATATGAAAGTAAAAGTTACATGAGTAACAACCATGAAACAAACCAAAAAAAGAGTTGTATTAGCTAAACTCAAAAACAAATTATAAGTCAGAGATGAAAAACCTTTAAATGCTATTTATCTAGTGGTTTACATAACTTGTCTATATTTATAAGTCAGAAAACTTATAAAATGTATAATTGTTGGCATGGGAATGAAATTGGATTATTGTTGACATTTTTTATTCTCATGGATAGGTATTGAAGCACTTGCATGGGTGATAAAGCTTGTTTGGATAGGACCTGAAGAATTTTGAAAAGGAAGGCAAGTAATTTAGAGTTCGTTGCAATGAATTTGAAGTCAGTGAGGCCCTCTATAGTGAATTTAGAGGTAATTCATAACCCTCATTGCCAAAAGTAAGATAATAGGAAACATAGGCATATTCCATTCTCTGTAGGTAAACTTCAAATGAATGTAAGATAGATCTCAGAACAATGACTCATTATATCCTCTTCTTTTTGTTATGGTCTGTACTAAAAGTGACTACTTTTAATAATGTTTTGGCATCTCTATTTTTAGATTTATGTTTTCTTCTTTAAATTAGAAACTAAATTAATACGGGAATGCACAATATTATAGATGGATCAGCATCAAAGGCTGACTATGGATCAATATCATGCATATGATGAGAGAGTAGTTGATGAGAGGGACACTGACAAATATCCATGTCCTTGTAAAAATTGTCTTGGTGGAAAGGTGAAAAAAATAAAATGATTTATCGACATATGATAACATATGGGTGTAGTGGTATAAGCCCTTGGGCTTACAATTATTATGAAGATATGATAGAATGAAAGACTATGAGAGATGAAGAAGAAACAAACATAGATGAAGTGGAACCAAACACAGATGAAGAGGTAGAAATGTTTGACGAAGGGTTTGTAGTTGATAGAATGTTGAATGAGGGTCTAAATGATGATTGGGCCAAGTCAATGGATGATGCTTTAAAGTTTGTGTATGCTAATTGCAAGTTAAGTCATTTGACAACAATCCTTCAAATTCTTAACTTGCAAGTGGTACATGGTTGGACAAATCAGAGTGTAGATCAGTTGTTGGCATTATTAAGTTCATTGTTACCAGCTAACTCCACATTGCCAACAAAATGAAGTCAGTGTAAAAATCAAATCAATAAGCTTAGCTTGGGTTATGAAAACATCCACACATATGTGAATGATTGTGTATTATTTCGCAAAAATATTGCAAATGAGAGTGAATGTCCAAAATGTCATTAACCGTGGTATAGACAAGTATTGAAATCAGCTATGGTTCCTAGAAATGTTCTTCGCCACTTTTTGATAATCCCACAATTACTTTGAATGTATAGGTGTAGAGACATTGCTAAACTTATGCAATGGAATTCCCAAAATAAGAGCACTAATGGAAAACATGTGCCCGATTCTAAGACATGGATGGAATTTGATAATAGATGGCCTAATTTTTCTCAAGATCCTCATAATATAAGGTTGGGTTTGGCTCTAGATGGGGTGAACCCATTCTCAGATCAAAGTACTAAATGGTCAACTTGGCCAGTGTTTCTAATAAATTATAACTTGCCTCCATGGTTAGCAACTAAACCATTTTTCTTAATGTTATCATTGATTATAAGAGGAAAGAAAAGTGTGACTTTAGATACAATAGATGCTTATGTAGAGCCATTATATGATGAGAAAATGGAATTGTGGAAAGGAATTGAAGCAATTCAATCTTTAAGGGATGGTCATTCAATCAAATTCACTTTAAGAGCTTCCTTATTATTTATGATTCATGATCTTCCTATATATGGCACATTATCTGGTCTCTTTGTTCATGGATACCATGGTTGTCCTGATTGCAACTTTAAGGATTTTGTGAGGCACTCAAGAAGTTTGCATAACTGTATTTATTGTGGACATCATGCTTACCTTAAAATGGATCATCCATATCATTGAAACAAAACATGTTTCAATGGTCAAGAAGAGAATCGTGAAGCATCATTGTTAATAACAGGTGATTACATTGTTGAGAATGGACAAAAAAGAATGTCATTTATTGAAAATGATGGGATTTATGGTAGTAGATATGATCCATGTGATGCAAGTGGTGTAAAATGGTTATGCATATTGTATAATTTTCCATACTTTAAGGATATAGCCATTAGGAATACTATTGACTTTATGCATATTGACAAAAATATAACTTATGCTATTATAGAAACTCTTTTTGGTGCTTTTGATACTATTTCATAATGTGAAGACTTTTGAGAAATAAAGATTTGTCAAAATATTTGGGTTGAAAAATATGATAATGAAAAATATAGGAAACCTAGTGCTCCTTATGTTTGGACAAAGGAACAACGTGCACAATTCTTACAGTTGATGTCTCATACTCGCTTTCCCACTAGATATGTAAGTAGCAACATTAGAAGCCAAGCTGACATTAATAGCTTAAGAGGACTCAAGACCCATGACTATCATGTCATAATCGAGAAAATTTTACTTATTGTGGTAAATATATTAAGTTTGAAAAAGGTTCTAAGATTGGAAATTATAAGTTTGGGCCTAATATTAAATAGAATGAGTTTACATGTATTAGATCCTTCGAACTTTGATATTTTGAGGGAGGAGTTTGTTGAAGTCCTTTTTCTATTGGAACAAGAATTTCCACAAGCAATCTTTAACATTTCTATGCATCTTCTGATACATCTAGAATATCAACTAGAGCATTGTGGCCTAGTAAGAATGAGATGGATGTATCCTATAGAATGATATATGAAGGTTTTAAAAAAATTGTCTGTACTAGGGAAAAACCAAAAGGAAGATTGTCTGGGGGATATTCAATGCACGAGGCCATGCAATTTTTCACAAAATATATGAAGGATTTTAAAATTTTCAATCGACGTGTATGGGATGAAGACAAAGATGAGAGAGTTGCAAGTGAATTATTAGAGGTATAACGCCCCATCGTGCAAACCCCAAAGGAAAAATAAAGCAACAATAAATCATATAATATAACATCAATAAATCGCTACAACAACAATAAACCACTTTCGAATCATAACAACAATAAATAATTTTTGAAACATAACAATAAGTCACTTTCGAAATATTGCAACAATAAGTCACAAAAAACATCATCAATAAATCTCAAGTCATAATATCAATAGAACACTTCCAAAGGTTAGCAATAAATACAACTCAAGGGGAATGCTAGAGGAGAGTGTCATCGCATGGCCTTACATGGATTATCTATATAACCTATCACAAGGTGCCACCTCCATCTATGGTTATCTTGACTTCCTATCTCAAGGCATCGCTCCATAGGGTGACTCATGCGAAACCGTTAACCTCCCGTGAAGACAAGGCAATGATCATGCCAACCACAGCCTTCTCGGCCCACCTTTAGTTTATGAAATCCCTAACAGGAAGATGAGGCATCCATAATTATCTTATTAATGTTTAACTACCCATCCCCTAATTAATTAATTAGGTTATCACATTTTACTCTAACTCTAATGTGGGTTATCCTGACAGCCCCTTTGTGCGCCGAAGCCCACGTAGAGTCACTCTTCGTAGAAACCCAAAACATAAAATCCAAAATATCAAGGGGTCTACCAAAACTGAAACAACACATAATCTCAAAACTTGAAACACACGTGAGGCATATACCATCTCGCTAATATCCACATAGATAGTTTCTCATAAGTAGGTACAACCCACACATAAACTCAAAATCATATTTATGATCAAATTTTTGGTAAAGACCAAATCACTGTAGAATCAATACGAACATAATTACCCTTGCCTCTAGAATTCCAAGAAAGAAACAACTACCCAAAAAACCCGCAAATGAGGGTAAGTCAAAGTAGATTAAGGTTTCAACAAAACTTCAACATAAAAAAAAACTCATCAAAACAAAATCAACTAAGAGGAAATCACACCAAGATAAAACAGTTGCAATTATTCATTATTCCAATGATGAAACTGATGAAAGATATCACCTTGAAAACCATGCAACCCAATAGGGTAAACACATCAAATTGAGATCACCCTAACAACCTTTACACACATGATTACACTCAAAGAATAAACCCTAAAGATCAATATCCAAATGAAATCTTCACAATCCATTTCAAAACAAAATACCACCAAGTACCCAAGGGAGACCTCTATTTTCTCCTCTCATGATACCCCTTAAATAAGGTAAACATGAACTCAAACCAAATATTGCATATAAAAATCTCTTGATCAAATTTAAGAAGGTTTCATAACGGTATACTAAGACTACTCAAACAAAACCAACTTAACCCATTTCATATATCAGTCATTGTAATAAAGCATTGGTTACTAAATTACATGGGAAATTTACCATTAGCTACTAAATAACTGAAGCAATCATCAACTAGAGAGGCAATCTAAATTTTTCATACAAAAACCTTGTGAATCACAAACTCTAAGTACATCTATTTTACCCAACAAGATTCCCTTTTAATTAATCAATCTAGACAATCAATTAACATAAACAAATATCCCTCTATAAGAGCTAAACATATAAACAAATCATTCCCCACTAAACCATTATATTATAAGTATAACAGAAAACGATCTTCTTTAAATCACATAAAGTATTCAAATTCAGTTTCTTTAATCACCTATCTTTAAGCAATCAATAACCCTACGAAATACCTAACCGTATAATAAAGTTGCAATAGGTCAAGAGGGAACCAACATACAATAATTTACATAAGTCAATTTGATCTAAACCTTTAATTGTCTACCCATCAGTAAATCATTTCTTATAAAATTGACACATTGTATAAAATGTAAACCTATTTTTTTAATAGTTACCCTAAATTAAACTCTATTGCTTAATGTCAAATTTTAAAAGAACCCACCTAAATAATCTTCCAATTCATCTATACAACAAGATATTACAAAAACAAAAAAAACAAAATATATTTTCTTTATTCACTTTGGAACAATTATTTAGCTACACCTATATGAGCAGGAAAATTAGATCGAAATATACTAATTTTACTTTAAAGTGACATAAACTGAATTTAATACATTTATTTATACACTCATATACATTTCTATAAAAAGACCCGATGAACTATTTTTCAAATAATTTGTTCAAATCCATAATACTCAACTAAGATTTATTAAGACTCCTTAGGACTATGCTAACTTATCATGAAAGCATTCATATTTGATATCTATTTTCTTCTTCCAAACCCTCTTATTCTAAGTATTCCTTAACTCAAGAAACCTAATACTTAAAAGTTATTCATTAATCCAATTTATGTCATCGAGTTAAAATTGAGACAAATTATCACCATTCATTCGTATAATTCTCACAAGATATCAATATGAATGTGAACTAGAAGTGTTTTATTATACACATAACTACCTTTATACATACATACTATTAATAGCTTGCTATTAGAAATACATTTTATTAAACCAAAGGATGGGATGCAATTGTAACATAACTACACGATATACATATATATTTATATAATCAATTTTAACTAAGCGATGTTAATACATCAGCCTACCGGCTTTTCTTCAAAGAAAACACCCGCTAGTTTATGCACAATTAAACATACACTTATATGCAAAGTGGTTATATATTTTGGTTACCTATTTATTTGGCATGAATAGATTTCGCATAACAATGAAACACTTATACTAGAGTCTCCATTTTAAACTGACCCTATCATATGAGATCTCACCCCTACTATAATATGACACTCAGTATTGACTAAATAATGCAGGAATTGAGGCGCAAATTACCAACAACTTAATGGTGTCAAACAGGCGCGTGGAGAGGTATGACTTTAAACAATATCTGTGAGCAAGAGAACAACGACTATAAAAAATAAGGGACTTTTGCTTATGTTCGAGGTGCACGTATTCATGCAAGTTTAGTGGATGGGGTCTGCACATACTTCACACAATAGTAACCCTTATTGGATTACATATATGGTTGAATATTAGATGCGCATAGTTGACCTTCCTGCCCATGCTGGCTATCTTGGGAGCACCCTAAATATATTTACTATGGGGTGGATTATCTTGTGGCATCAATGGATTAGAGATGAGCATAGGCTGAGCATTTCCAGCAACTTTGTTCTCATTTTCCCCAGAACGGTACAATCATCAACAAGTCTGATATTTACAAATGTACTAGCCAATATGAGAGGGAAATCGAGTGTTCTATATGCATTACAGATCAAAGTTAGGGCACAATTCGACAACTAAAACATGTACAAGTTTATTTCATTTAGACTACTATCAAGGTATTTGGTTAGCATGGTTGATTCAGGAACAAATAAGAAACTAGATCTTCTGAAGTCGGCAAGAAAATACAGTAGAAAATTTTCTAGAAAATATAAAATTTTAGCCTATGAAAGTCTCGAATCGAGCTTAGAAGGTGGAAATTACTAATTTAGTACAATAGCATTCCCAAAAATAGCGAGTTCATGATTTCTATCAAACGAGGAATAGAGTTGAAGGAACATACTCATTTTCTTATACGCATGAGACAATTTTGATATTAAAACAGCTAAAATGATAATAACGCATATACTAATAACATATAACAACTACGTAACAAACTAAAACATACTTGAATGATTGTGGGAATTAATCACCAAGGTGGAATATAGATATGTTGAATCCAAAGCTAGCTGAGGTGAAAACCAATGCCAAGATCCCTCATCGACGGCAACCACCGCTTCTTTGAAAACCCCCTCTCTAAAAACCCAATAACAAATTTCGGCATAACTAACAATATATCCCCCAATTGCATAAAGAAAAAAACTTATTCAACAGAGGAACTTCCTTTTTTCCCCCAAAGTTCTTGAAATCAACATGCACTTAATTTCTCACCACAATCATCGGCATGCCAATAAGTTCGTTTCAGGCTCAATATAGTTATTATTTATTTTGCATGTTCTTCTATTTTGCATAATCTGAACTGCATTGATTTTGTAATGGTAGGTGTATTGACTTTTCAAGAAGATTCCATGACTTTTCTATTTTTACTTCTTTTACAACAATATAAAAAAAACTTAATCCTTTTATTAAATTAACGATTCACATTATTATCTTTACATGATAATAAGTTATCGAGAATTATTAAATACAATTAAATACATTCCTTCAAACAAGGAAATTTATTTTATACATATTATAATAACTATTTACTTTATATTTCGTAAAATTAACTTATTTAATTATTATTTTAATTTCCACATTCATTTAAGTTATATTGTACGCAATTTGAATCTAATTAACCAATTATCTATAATATTATTTCATAACATGGTTCATTTAGTTATCGTTTTACTTCCAAATTAATTTAAGTTGCTCTTGTAATTCCTTTTTTATTTAATTAATTAAATCAATGCTAGCCTAAAACACATAATTCTGAAAATAATATAGTCATGAACTCAAGACATCTCAAAATCAACTAGTCACACTTACTCGAATACACTTTTAACAACAAAAATGACTTGACCATCAACAAACAACTTACTTGAATGCCAAGGACGATCGAGACGGAGGGGCACTACAAGAAGGCAATGGATGTTGCTTCAAGCTATAATATCAATAAAGAAGTGCAATAAATTCCTTTATTATTCAAAACACATCTTGGTTCGATAAGTGGCACAAGTAAAAAAAAAATTACACAATAATTTATTTACTCAATTGCATTTACACATTTATATTATCAATCTTACTATTTGTACGTCATTATTCTATGTAGAAAATATGAAGAAGAGAATCAAACTTGGATGCAACATCGACCTCAAAAGTGTAAACCTCATGGTTTGATTAGAGGTGATTCTTTTCCAAAATTTGAAGAATAGATTGCTAATGCAATCAATGATGGACATCTGAAGGTTAAGATATAATAACAAAGGAAAGTGAGCTTTCACAACCTCCACATTTATGGGCTATGCATTTTAGTGGAATGTGGGCCTATGATAGTCATTTAAGAGTGGAAGAAAAAGACAAAGGAAAGACAAATTGTGATTGTGTTGTTAGTGTTGAATTTCTTCATGAAATTGAGAAGAAATTTTATGTTGGATTCATCCAAGAAATTATTCTAGTGGATTTGGTGAAAATAGTCATATATTATTAAAATGTAAGTGGATCTGACCATCCATAGTACAATTTGATGAGAATTGATTTGTACGTGCAAATACACAACATTTTTTATCAGAGACAGATGAGCCTTATATTTCCCCTCTTCAAATTAACCAATCATTTCTAATTGATGATGTAAGAAGCCCAAGCTGGTCATATGTCATTCAAATAGAGTCTCATTTGAGACAAAAATTCATGGAAGTTGTTGAGGTAATTCCTGATGGGAAATATGTTAATTTACAAGAAACATTCAAAGTAGTGGATGAAGACAATGAGGGACTATTTGAAGAAAAGATTTTGATTACCAATGAAGAAATTGGGAGAGAGAATGTATTACATGTAACAAATGAGGATGAGGTAAAAAATCAAGTAGATGTAGACATGAGTGAACAGGATTCTGATCTTGCTAGAAATGCAGTTGATTATTGATGAGCCCCATTTTATGACCTTTTATGTAAGACTTTTATGTTTTTTTAAGACTGTTTTATGTTTTAAGGACACAAACCTTCAGACTAATACCTATTTCATAGCTTTAATGTTGAACAAAGCTGCTATATGAATGAAATATGAATATGTTTTTATATATGAATGCAATATGAATATATTTTCATATATAAATGTTGTATGCAATATGAATATGTTTTTTATATAAACGAGGATGCATTATGAATATGAATGCAATATGAATATGTATACCATCATTGATTTACTTTGATAATGATCTTTTCTTGATAGCTCCTCTGGACTATTTACTACTTTTATATATGTTCTTTATCACTGTCATTGTTCTAGCATCCTTTATAAAAGCCATCATTGAAGCATTGTTAAACATTGTTTCTATGTTTTCTTTTACACTTTTTTACTAAAATAGCATTGTCTTCCCTACATATGGCATTATCTTTAGCCCTATTTTGTAATATTATTGTATACCATTACCTTGTGAAGTGCTTTGGCATTGACTACTCACTGCCATGAAAGTATTTCTTATTGTTGTCTTCATTTCTCAGATCTTTCACCCACTGTGGTACTCATTTCCTCACTGATATGGTCTTTTGTTCTCTATTCCTTCACTATTTATAGCAGCAGTATACAATCCTTGATGATTGATCACTATTTTTTGTCAATGCTCAAGGCATCAATATAGTGATTCCCCATTACAATAGAAGCATTTCCTCATTATATTCCCACTATTTTGACATTACATGCTGCTCACATCCTTTGTTGTCTTCACATTCTTTTTAACATTGATATCACTGTTATCATCATTTGTGCTTCTGACTTTATGCACTAGAAATCACTGTCTCATATGTATCTTTATATATAGTAAGGTCATTGCTTTTCTTTTCTTTGATCAAATGTTCTTCACTGTTTTGCATATATCTTGAATTTCACTGCTGTTTGACTACTTAGTCCTCAAATCATGGCATTCCTTGCTTGTAACTCACTGTCCACTCCAACATATATGTTCTTTTTCATGAAATCTACCCCTTCATGAATGTATGTGGATGTTATGAACAAATTATTACATAACAAAACAACATAAGTAAGAATCACCAATTACCATAGACATTTCTTAGTGATGGTGCTATCACCTAAGCAAAGAATTGGTTTAGTTGTACAAAATGGTTTCCATGCTACAAGTTCATGTCCAGTTAAAATTTGGTAACACAATTCTTTTTATTGAACCATGAATGAAAACATTGTTGCTAAAGATTTGATGGATTGATTCAAATACATTGCTAATTTTTTTTATGCAACTGACATTTTTGCAGGGCACCATTATTTAATATCCATTGATTGAAATACCCACAACATCTAATGATTGTTGTTGTTTGCAGTGCTTTAGACTTTATACATGTTTTAATGAGTTTTCATTAAAACTGAGACCTCATAAAATTGTATTTATGTAATTTCTATTACAGTTAATTATCTCTGTATCAAGTTGCTAATTTATACATTATTGTTTTTTTGGACATCAGGAAATGAAGAAAAAGAATTTAAGGCACAAATTAGATGATAGTGATCACAATGCTGAAATTTCAGTGACAAATTATGAGCACTTTTGTGAAGAACATGTGGCCAAGAATAATGAATATTTATTACATCTTGGTTTGACAAACAAGCAAGTTGTAAATCCACTAAGTAGTATATTATTTGTTTAATGCTATTTAATGAAATTTTATAGGAAAGAGCTTTATGTATATAAGACATGATATGATATTTTTTTTGTTTTATAGGCAAGAGAAAGAGTGCACAGAAAATGCAGAGAAAAAACAAAAAGAAAGTAAAGATATAGTGTTTCCAGCTCGTAGAAGCCAACACTTTTGTGATTCAACAAATGTAGTTGGTGAAAAAAATAGTTGTGATGAAGTGAAATCTGTGGAGACTAGTACTGACCTACTTACTCATGCCACACATGATGTTGCCAAGGATCATGAAGTTTTGGTTAATGAAAGTCATGAAGAGAGTCTGATTGCATCCGATGTGCCTGAGAGTGCACCTGTCACATTTACAACTTTTGATGGAATTAGGGGATCAACTAGAAATATTTGTAGTGGTTCAGCAGAAGATGTGCCTACTTATGTTAAAAGAAAAATATTGAGTAAAGATTTATATAGATTTATATAGAGGAATGCAAAAGAAAGAATATTAGAAGGGAAGAAACCATTCTTGGTTGTGGTATCAAGAGATGGTGAACGAACTGGGAAAAATGCTACAAGGTGGGCCTCCAAGTTGGGTGTAAGATGTATAGCCCATTTGGATATCTGCAAATCAATTTTTGCAAAGCAAGATTTGCGAAATGTGGAATATGTTATACAAAAAATGGAAAATTCCTTTGACACTGTTGGCAGAAAAATCTTTAGAAAATATTACAAGCACAAGATGCGACTTTTGATGAACAATTTTAGATACAATTGCAGAAAAATAATCATGGAGGGAAAAGAGACATTAGACTCTAATCTATCTCCTAAACAGTGGGAGGCATTGAAAGAAAGTATGCATTCTGAAGAATATTTGACAAAGAGTAACAAAGGAAAGAGAGCAAGAGATAATGTGAGGATTGAATATACATTTGTCCAAGGTGGGTTGCAGGCCAAAATGGACAAATGTGGAGTAAGTGTATGGATTTTTGGTTCAATTTACATTGTGTTATTTATTTCAATTTTTTATTGAAGTGAGTATATGTTGAAATTGACATTGTATTTTAGGTGGAAAACAATAATAGAGAAGTAGGTGTAGAAGATGATGTCAATTATATGGCAGCACTAGATTGTACTAAATCTAATACTAGTATGAAGAGGAGATCTAGTTCATCAACAAAGATGTCACAACCATCTGTTGAATGCCCAGTAAGAGCCTCTCCAAATCATGTCAACTCAAATGAAGAGTACCAACATATATTGAATTGATTACACGATCTCATCGAGAAATTTTTGCAGTTGGCTGCCTCTATTAAGCCTATAGTTTCTACATGGAATGACCATAATTCCACGGTTTCAGATCAAGTAAGAGGCTATCCCCCAATATTTTGATTCTCAACTATATCATCTTTATATTGTATTCTAAAGATGTCTACAAATTTTTAATAAATGTTTTCCAAAACATGCCTTTATAAAATTACTCTTGTGATCTCCAGGAAAAGTATTATGATCATATATAGAATAGTGAATCTATGAAAATTTTCCTTTTGTTTCATTGAAATCCATTGTGACTATCCTTAATGTTGTGACTACGAGTTTTATGAAAAAATAACTATGAGATCAACGGATGATCTATTAGGTCTCAGAAGTGTAGGTTTTTAAGCCATAAGGGGGTTTCAATACCTTAATACACCTTTGGCCCACGAACAAGGTAAACAAGACTGATTCCCTTGATATATATTAATTCTTGATAATCCATCATTATATCGGGCCATGGGTGGAATGAAAACATTCATTCCATTGATGTTCATGTGTTACAATGATGTGCTTGCTTTTGTTGACTCTATCGGTCTATCGGGGAGGATGCCTTAGGAGTCAACCCGATAGGGTATTGTTACACTGATATTAGGTTATCAACTGCTTTCATCGGGCCATCAGTGAGGCTATGATGGGGGTTCCACTGATGAGGCATTGTTAGGCTGATAGTGCTAATTTTTATTTAGGTACGAGGAAAGATTATGGAGTCTCAAACTCATTTATGGGTGTGAAAATTTGGAAATGTGGGCCACAAGCAAAAATCTACAAAAAATCCCGATTAATCTTGACTTTTAAAAAACTTGTAGGTTGCATGATTTTTTCCCCAATTTTTTGAAAAACTCTTTGACCTTTGGTCAATGGTTTTTTCCCATTTCAAATAGAAAAATTGCCAAAAAAAATGCATTTATAACTTGCAAAAAAATGTGAATAAAATCACGCCAATTTTCGTTTGAAAATAAACCATGAGACTATAGCTTGTTGCTTACTATTATGCTTTGATAGATTTTTTCCAAGCATCCATAGCTTGTTCGAAAGTACTTGTTTTAGGCTTTTAGCAATAGCAGCAAGGCAGTGAATTTTTTGATAAAATGCTTTGGTAGACATGTATGAAAAATGTGGTAGCATAGACAAGGCAGTGAACTATTTGAAAAAATGCCTCAAAGAAATGTGGTCTCATGGTGATGGAATGGCATGACAAATTCCATGACAAGAAAATTGCTACATATTGTCATGAAATTCCATCACAATTGAGACCACATTTCTTTGAGGCATTTTTTCGAATAGTTCACTACCTTTTCTATGCTATTGCTTATTATTATGCTTTGATATATTTTTTCCAAGCATCCATAGCTTGTTTGGAAGCACTTATTTTAGGATTTTAGCCATAGAGACAAGGGAGTGAACTATTTGATAAAATGCTTTGGTAAACATGTATGAAAAATGTGGTAGCATAGACAAGGTAGTGAACTGTTTGAAAAAATGCCTCAAAGAAATGTAGTCTCATGGTGATGGAATGCCATGAAAATCCATAGCAATTTTCTTGTCATGGCATTCCATCAGTATGAGACTTCTTTGAGGCATTTTTTTCAAATAGTTCACTGCCTTGTCTATGCTATTGCTTACTATTATGCTTTGATAGATTTTTTCCAAGCATCCACAGCTTGTTTGAAAACACCTATTTTAGGATTTTAGCCATAGTAGTAAGGCAATGAAATATTTGATAAAATGCTTTGATAGACATGTATGAAAAATGTGTTAGCATAGACAAGGCAGTGAACTCTTTGAAAAAATTCCTCAAAGAAATGAGGTCTCATGGTGATGGAATGCCATGACAATCAAATTGAGACCTCAGCATGAATTTGATTGTCATGGCATTCCATCACCATGAGACCTCATTTCTTTGAGGAATTTTTTCAAAGAGTTCACTGCTTTGTCTATGCTATTGCTTACTATTATGCTTTTGATAGATTTTTTCAAGCATCCATAGCTTGTTTGAAAGCACTTGTTTTAGGTTTTTAGCCATAGCAAAAAAGTAGTGAACTATTTGAAAAAATGCTTTGGTAGACATGTATGAAAAATGTGGTAGCATAGACAAGGCAGTGAACTATTTGAAAAAGTGCCTCAAAGAAATGTGGTCTAATAGAATGCCATGACAAGCAAATGCAATTGGCAATTGCTCCTAGTTATTAGTTATACAATGTGAATTAATTGCATAACTCCTTAGGTTGACTTTGTAAAAACTATATTATAACTAAAATTTTGTCATCTATCAGAATATAGTTATTAGTTATGCAATGTGAAGTAATGCTTTGAGTTTGAAAGATGTGCAATGCAATGTAATCAACGATATGAATATAAACTACAAAAAACTATTTTTTACAATTCATTAGTTAAACTCTTTATTTTATTTGCTCTTTATATATCTATGCTATGGAAATTCATTTCAATTTCAAAAAAATAGTTTTTATCTCTTGTTCTACAATTTTTACCTTTTTTTTAAATCTAATTTTTCCTAATTTTTTCTGGACTTTTTCCCAAATTTTCAAAAAATCTTATACTTTTGGTTTGCCAATTTTTTCCCCAAAAGATTTTTGTTGCTATGATGTGGGCTACAAAATGGATCTTGTCACACAAATTTCAACAATTTGTGTTGATCATAAAATTAAAATGTGATGAATTTATGTGGAATGTGGACGATAGGTGGGTGGAGGCGAGTGAAAAAGGTGATATTTTTTAGTTCTAATAGTGGCTTTGATTGGGGATGAATGAGCATGATATCATTGCAAGAATGATCTTGTTCTACAATTTTTTACCTTTTTTTTTAAATCCGATTTTTTCCATATGTTTTCCTGATTTTTTCAAAAAATCTTATACTTTTGGTTTGCCAATTTTTTCCCCAAAAGATTTTTGCTGCTATGGATAAAGCAATAATAAAACTCTTGAGATTTCTAATTATTTGCAGTTCCAAGCTTCTGTACTTTCCCGTATAGGGTTTCCTTGTTATCTTTTGCACTAAATTAGGTGGTTGGGTGAGTTAACTTCAATTTATTTCTGATTTGGTGGATTCTTGAAGAGTTTTGTGCATTTTGTAGTCAAATTGCTAAAACAGGTTTGTAAAGACAGAATTGAGGGTTTGTGAGTTTACAAAAATGGATTTTCACCCATTCCACCTATTATAATCACTTTAACTCAGTGAATGGATGGCTAGCAAGTAGAAATAAGGTTTCCAAGTGGTTTTAGGGGTGAGGGAGGTCATTTGAGGCTTTGGGAATGATGCCCTAGAGGTGAAAAAGTGGTTTTTGAGTGAAATTAAGAGGTTTGAGTATGGTAATGGTTATGAAACTTGGGGGCAGCAATTTTTGATGTTAGAATAAGTTTGTGTAGGCTTTATTAGAGGTTCTTGAGGAGTTTTTGGAGTGTGGGAAGGTTGGGAAACTGGATTTTCATTAAAACCCCCTTGGAATGACTAAAATGAGGGTTTCATGAATAGGAGACTTGGAGGCTATGTCTCAATGTAAGAGTTGGGAAATTTGAGTTTTTGTTGCTTGGTTAAGAGTGCCCAATTGAGTTTTGGGTTTGAGAGGAAGATTAAAGAGGTGTTGCTTTGCAAAATAGGCCTAATTGGCCAAGTAGGACAACGTTGAAGTCCAATTTTGATGTTGTTGGTCCAAATAGACCTAAAGATATTTTGTGATATGTTTTTGTAGACAATAATGGGTGTTTGAAAAGGTGAGGGGTTTGTGAGCCAAAAATTGGCATCATTTATTTTAGCTTTTCAATGACTTGTCACAAGAAATTCCATTTTTCCTGCCTTGCTAGATTTGAGGTGTGACATAAATACTATTAATTGTCTTACTCTTATTGTTGTTTTTTCTTTGTTGAGCTCTTCATAATTTTCTTACTTTGTATGTTTTAATAGCTACTTCTTACTATCGAGGGGGTGTATGAATGTGGCCCAATGACAATGACCTATA
>VDFB02005390.1:0-17065 GCA_007258455.2 Sequoia sempervirens
ATCCTTCTTATATGTTGCCATCATGGATCACCTCAAGCTGTCAAACTTCTTCCAAGGAACCTGCTCTGATACCAATTTTTGGAAACACAAGGGTAGACAACTGAGAGGGGGGGTGAATTAGTTGCAATAGAAATTCAAACTTATTAATCTTATTAACCCTTATTCTTAGATATGATCAATAACCATGAAAGCATAAATCAAAAACACATTAGAAACACACATAACACCAATATTTTTACGTGGAAACCTTGTTAGGGGAAAAACCACGGTGGAGGTCAGTCCACAAGATTATACCCTATTAAAAGTATAAAGAATGAATTGGGGAATGCACATGCATTCAGGAACACTACCTAGAGCTCAATACTCAATTACAAAAGGAAGACTCATTGTCTTCCATAAAGATTCAAAGTACATCCATTTGGATTAGAATTGAGAAAATAACATCTACTAATGCCTGATTATAGTTTCGATCAAGCACATGAACACTTCTTCACTCTTCTTCACTTTTCTTCACTCTCTTCTCTGCCTTTGAATGATTAGGACATTATTCGCACACACCATGTACACAAGCACACCTTCAAATGGAATAAACAATCACTTATATATACCTACAACAAGGAATTACATCACTACATTTCAGCTTCAATAAAATAATAAAATGATAGCAAACTGTCAGCCCAAAATAATAACTAATTTTCAATGCGAATCAACCAAGGTCTACCACAACATAGTGAAGACCCAAAATGAAAACCTTGAACACAAAACACCTTCAAAAATTATTTCTCAAAGATCCACACCACGCTACAACACCCTATCAGCCATGAACATGAAAAACATGAACATGCAAGAGAAAATCACCAATCGCAAGCACCACGATCAATGTGGATGTGAAAAATAGATAGAGCATGATCTAGAAACATCCAAAAGCATCATGAATCACTAGAGAAGCATCCAAAACAACTGGACTTACTAGAATCACATCATCTTCATTCAGGAACACCAACTGAAGCAACAAAAAAACTGTCCGAACAAAAATCTTCATAACTCGATCAAATCTTCATGCGGATCTCTGAAACTCAACATGGATAAACTAGATATACTAAAAAAGAAACCATTTAGTCCACAACCTCTGATCATCAACATACTGATCCCACCAACAGATTGAACTTCACTTCACCACTGACAATCTGCAACTTATTCCATTACAATTTTCTCAATATCCTCGACATATACAACCTCAAATGTATTAATGCTAATAGTGTTGACATCAATGACAACCACATATTAGCAACACAACCACAACGTCCAATAGAAGGAATTTTTCTGTTACTGGCTTGCTGGGTGGTAGGATTATTTTCTATAAATATTGCTTCTTCCTTCCGAAAATGAGTTCGGAAGATACAAAAAATTAGGTTGAAAGACACTAGGCCTTTTTGTACTATTTTTATATTATTGTAAGAGACTCATAGATTGTGCCATTGTTTGTCCTTTCTTTTTTCTTAAGTTATTTGAAAAAAAACATTATACTATGCCATTACTATATTAAATGATTTATTCGCAAAACTTCTCTGATTTCAATAAAGATTTCTCATTTAGGTCATGTCTTTGAATCTTCTTTTTAGTAAATGTGTATGGAAATTATTTTATGTTATTGGGTCATCTTTGATTTCTATTATTCTGGGACTTCGCAGATTGCTAAATGGGCCCTTAAATCGCATCCCAAAGGATATATTTATCATGCCTACATCTAAATCTTGGTGCATTTCCTTAGTTAGATCTTTATTTTTTTATATCTACTTCCTTTTCCAATTCCAAAACCCCAAATATAGAAGAATTCGACCTCTTTAAAAATTTAGAGGTCACTTATTTTAGTGCAATTGGTCCCCCCATTAACCGAGTTTCCCAATAGGCTATTACCTTGCCAAATTTTGGCATCAACAGTTGTAAGTGTAGAATAAGTAAATAAGTAAAAACAACTAAAACACTTCTTAATGAAACATTTTATCAAGATTCAAGAGAAATTAAACTAAGTTAAAGCACATAAAACTTGAAAGTGTCTCATGTTTCCTATCTCCATAGATTTATTAAATCACAGAGGGATCTCAGATTTGATAAGCACTGTGACTGTTAAAATGCCTATCTAGAGAATGGAATGATGCTAGATGCAATGATGTAATTCTATATGGTGATTTCTAAATGATATGATTCTATTGTAAGCTATTCTGACATGAAACCTAATGGATGGAAGCTATAGTAAAACTATGATGCAGCTATGATACAAATTCTACTGATGCTATGATTGCTATGATTGCTTGATTGCTTGATTGTTATTCATGCAGAGTAAGTTTGTAAAAAGTTGGGATCCATTCTTTGCTTCATAAGGCTATATATATAGATTTACAACAACACATTTGCACAAGGGTAACATAGTAAAGGATTGGCTTCAATTTGGAGAATTGAATGGTGAGAGATTGAGAAGCTTGAGCTAATTATGGGAATGGTTTCTTCCCATGAAAACATCAGGCCAGATGATATGAAGAATCAAAGGAATGAGATTGAGAGGATTGCCTGTAAGTTTGTCTCCAAAGCTTTTCCTGTGAATACCAGTCAAGAATTAAATTGGATATTTGATATCTAATTTTATTGGTAAGTGAATAAAGGAAATTTCCCTTTATGCCTTTATTTGAATAATGCGATTTATTCAAATTTAATAAAAAGAATATATTTAATTAAATGAAACAAATCTTTGACATTTGCTTATTTAATAAAAATGGATACGATAATTAAATACAAACTTTAGGATATCTTTATTTAATTAAGAGGAAACATGATTAGATAATTAAATA
The DNA here is from genome assembly GCA_007258455.2 of Sequoia sempervirens. Lineage (NCBI taxonomy): Eukaryota > Viridiplantae > Streptophyta > Pinopsida > Cupressales > Cupressaceae > Sequoia > Sequoia sempervirens. The sequence continues at coordinate 2,847 of VDFB02005390.1, forward strand.
ATACAAACTATTGAAGTTGCTTATTTAATTAAGATAGGGTAATTTAAAATTGAAGAATTTAGAAGAATGAACTATAAAAAAATATTTCTATTTATTTAATAGTAGATGCATTTAAGGTTAATTAATCAAATAATTCATATTTAATTAATTATATTCTCCAGACCATTTTTAGGTGTATACATTTTGCCCCTCTTTGAAGTGATGTGTTTTACGCATTGCTTCAAAGAAAATTTTGGTGTTACTGCTAGTATCAACGATTTTTTTTAGTATGCCCCAGACTTGCCCTAGACATTGATTTTAGTTGATGATGAATATATGCCCCCTCATGAGATAAATTAATGATTTTTTGCTTTTTTTTTGGATTTTTTGAAAATTTCAATCATTTTTCTTGATTTTTCGATGATTTGATGTAGATTCAATGAAGATTCCATGATGAAATAATTTATCTTCTGATAGAAAGTGTAGAAAATTTCCCCTAGATGAATTTGAATTAATCTCCCTTGAAAAAATTAATTAAATCCCACAAAAATCACATCTTTAATAACCTATAAAAGGTCAAAAAGGTCTTTTTCAAACTCATTTGTGCATTTGAGTTTTCAAACTTTGTTAGAGAGATATTTTTGAGCAACTTGGAGCAAGATGTTGATCTCGTACCATACTCATCAATTTGAGTGCGTGTGACGTCACAACTGACCGACTGCCTACAGACCTTCAATATGTACCCTTGAACTCCCTTGGTTTGTGTGATTTCCTCATTTTTCATGTTTTAATTGGTTTTTAAATTTTGAGTTTCTTTTAGCGCATTTACATTTCATTGTAGCACTTAGGATTACTGTTTTAACACTTTGATTTCTTTAGCGCTTAGGTTAAATTTTTTAGTGCTTAGGTAGAATAAATTAGTGCTTCCAATTTTTTAGCGCTTAGGATAGAAACTTTAGCACTTTGACTTTCTGTTTTAGTGCTTTGATTAGTTTAGCACTTTGACTCGATAGATTAGCGCATTGACCCAATAGAATAGCGCTTATGGAGAAATGGCACTTTGACTACCTGTAATAGCGCTTTTGACCTATGAAATGGTGCATATAGTGATTTAGTGCTTTGAACTCCTGTTTTAGCACTTTTAAGTTTTTTAATGGCGCTTATAATGTTTTTGCAGATAGAAACTCTATGTTAGCACATCCAAGTTAGATTGATAAAGTTTATCAAATTTGTCCATGATTTTGTCAATTTTTGATCATGTCCGTCGTTGGTTTGATATGATTGATGATTTGATCAAGTAGATGATGATCAACCTCATGATAGACGAGGTCTGATGTTTGATTTGATAATAGTTATCCTCATCCTAGGTGAGGAATAATTATAGTTTGATTGATGTACCTCATGATAGGCGAGGTACAATTTTAAGATTGATGATTGACCTCATGATTGGTGAGGTTTAATGATGCTTGCTCACGAGATTTGATCAAAATTCTCACCAAGAGTTGATTAGATTTGATAGGATATTTGATGTTTTGATGATTTGACAAAGAGTACTGACTTTGAATATTTATTGATAATAGGAGCTATTGGATAACCTTCAGGTTCAAGAGTGTTTCCCATGGACATTTGATTTGATACCATAGTTAGCGCAACCTAAGACAATAGTCATTGTGTGATGTGGATTGGATTCTCTATTATACATGCTCTAGATTAGGATTAATCAAGGTCTCCTGACAGTGTTAGCCGAGAGGTGGCATAGCGAGCATAACACCTTCCACCTTCTTACCGGTGAGATGACAGTCATCCCCAAGGATGTCTGGCAGATTTTGTAGATTCCCATTGTTCGAGAGGTGGTTGTCTATGATTTCATAGAGAAGGGTGAGACTGATGCTCTTTGCAGAGTGTTTCAGGATGATTAGATTTTTGGGTATTGGATTCCATGGCATGAGATGGTGGATGCTTATGCCACCCTTCCTGTAGTTTTGGCTAGTTTTATTAGAGGGTTCCTTTGTCTTGATCGTAGGTCAAAGGGAATTTTTGTTGGTTGGGGCCATGTGTTGGAGAGCATGGTTGTTCACAGGATGAGATATGCTTGGGACATGTGCATGCTTGCTCATCTATATCATGATTTTCATTTGATAGTTTATCTTTCAAGTCATAGTTTGTCATCTGGAGCTACTTTATTACAAGTGTGGGTGTGGGAGCACATAGCTATCATGCATCTAGTGCTAGTGAGACAAAGACTAGCTATGAGACCATATGTGTACAGATATGCAGGTCACCTTACTCAATCTAGACTAGGTAAGTTAGAGCATTGGAGGAGAGTGATGGATGATATACAGTCTGTGACATGGCATCCGTACCTAGATTGTGAGCATTGGGACAAGGATGATATTCAGGTTCCTTTTCTCTATTAGTCTATGTTACTAATTGGTCAGACTCGCTGGGTGTTAGAGAGATTCTTGATCAAATGGGTGCATAGACAGTATGGTTTGGTGCAGGGCATGCCCCAGGGTGTTGCTCATTATGCCCATCTTCAGTCAGATTCTATAGAGTGGGGTATTGGTTTTTCATATGATGTTGCTTTTTAGGAGTATTAGTCTCTGTAGCTGTTTGAGTGGGATATCTGTCTATACATTGTTGAGCCACCTATGACAACAGATTATGCCGAGTATTTGGATTTTCATCCTTTTCCACACATTACTATTCTTGATGAGCCTACCCCATTACCTGCAGAGGAGGATGTTGTTGTTGCACATGGTGGTAGATGGGGGTGAGAGGAGGTTGGTGAGGGTGAGGTGGAGGATGTCGAGGTTGGTGGTGGAGAGGAGGATAGTGGAGATGAGGAGGGTAGTAGGGATGAGGAGGGCAATGGTGATGAGAGGGGTAGTGGTGATGAGAGAAGTGGAGATGATTATGGTCTCAATAGTGGATATGATGCAATTGGTTCGGGTCCAACTTTAGATTTTTATGAGCATATAGTGCCTCATAAGAGACAAGTAGTGGGAGATCTTACAGAGCAGTTGTAGATTGTGAACCTTCAGGTGCAGTTAGAGACCATATAGGCTCAACTTTTTTAGGCTTAGGGTTTATTGTCACAAAATTAGGCTCAGATGCAGGCATAGGCCCAATCACACACATAGTAATTGGCTTAGGTATAGGCTTAGTTGGCTATAGTGTAGAAATAGATTACAACTTTGACAGCCAAGAGGGATACTGCTAGACAGGCTGCAGAGGAGGCTTAGGCAGCTACAACTGAGAGATTACAGAGATTGGTAGATGGTACCACCATTACAGATTATATGCGAGAGGTTGTCTATGTTGGTTGGGAGGTATAGTATTATAGAGGTAAATACTATGATGTCGTTCCTGTAGAGCAGAGAGTGAGTTACACCCAGTCCTGATCTGGGAGGACTCGTACTAGGACTGTCAGTGTGGGTGTGACACAACCAATTCCTAGAGACCTGAGAGATCTCGGTACATCCGCTGGTGATGGAGGACCTAGTCCTACATTGCCTACACCATTTGGAGCTAGTAGCACTTAGTTTTCATGATGTGATTCCCCTATTGTATTTTGAGATGATGATGTACATTCTGATTACAACCATTTTTGATGATATATCTTATTTTTCATTTCAGACATCCTTGTATACTTGACATTTATGATTTTGAGATCTATATGATATGAAGTGGATTTTATCGATCTATCATTTGTGTTATATGATTTTGTGTTGGATGCATTTATTTTCTATGTTCTATATTCCATGTGATCTTTTTATTATGAAGATATGGATGCAAATTATGATCATGATGATATGCTTTATGATTTATGATGTTCTATCTATGATTTATATTATGATGATGTATGGATGCATGATGTATGGATGTATGATGTATGTATGTATGATGTGTGCATGTAATTCTAAATTACATTATAATGTACCTATATGTATGATGATGGATATGATTTTTTTTCTTGAAAATGACGTATGATGTAAAATGAGATGTGTGCACTTTTATTCTGGTGATATCAATGCAAATTATGATGTGACAAATGAATTATGAAAATAATGAATAATATAATGTTATTTTGAATGTATGATATATAATGTGATGAATAAATAATGAAGATGCACCTACATAGTGATTTTTTTTTATAGTTTTCTCATGAAATTTTTATGATATTATGTACAATTGATGAAATGACATGGTGAATGCAAATTAAATGATCTAAATGATAAATTAAATTCCCTTTCTGAAAATGTATGCAATGAAAATGATTATGCAGCTATATGATAATGATGATTTTTTTTGTTAATGTCAAGTATACTCAATCCTTTAATGAGAAAATTTATCATCGTCATTGAATGATTCACCAATTTTGTAACAAATACTCTGCAGATGTAACACTATTATGAATGCAATCTATTTTACCATGAAAATATACATGCAAAAATTTGCATCTTAACAGTCCTTGTATCATGCTTTGTATCATCATGAAGCTTTTAAAATGTTGAAAGTGAGTACAAGCATCAATTGTATAATGTAGACCAATGATGACTTGAGTATTACTTTCATGATTTTTGATATTGCAAGCGAACACAAGCATCAAGGTATAATTACACCGAGATGACCTAAGCATTTCTTGCCTAAACAGATAAGAATCAATCACTTTCCTATGCAAATTGGAATGTCATCAGTGATATTTTGTAGAGCACGTATCTCGACAATTCACACAATAATAATGACTAATTCATAGACAACAGATAAAGAAAATACCATTCTCCTTCCTAGCTTCTCTAGTTCAATACATCATTGAGTTGCTCCAAAGAAATGATAACAAATGATCAAAGTACAACATATTCAAACTTTGCTTAAAGTATTTCAATCATTATTCAGATTAGATCATCCATTTTGATTTTATGATGTTTTTGTGATTTTCTAAGATTTTGGATCAAACCTAACCTAAAGACCTATCCTAGGGGCCTTGGGGGCTGATCAAATATTAGCCTTTCCTACATTATACACATAGAGACCATGTAGTTCCACTGACATAGACTCTATTTTTGAATTTTTTGGTGACTAAATTTTTGAATTGTTTTTGGATTTTGTGTTGTGATATGGATGTCCAATGTGTTTCTGATGGTGATTGATGTTTCATGTTGGGTTGTGATCCCATAATAGTGGCTTATACCTTTGGCCAAATCTCTGATAATCGGAATTATTATTTTTTAACTAAATCTTCTTCACATTCACACCTATAACGCTAAAACTGGGGAGAGGAATTGAAGATTTGGTTAAACTAGAGTCTCATCAAATTTGTCTATAGATTCTAAAAAATATTTTTTCAAAAATTCTTTTGGAATCAAGTTGTACTTTTTTCCATCTCCCAATTAAAATTGATTTTTTTCTAAAACAACATTTTTTAAAAGTGACACACACCGTGATAACGATAATCCTTTTTCCATGAAGGATAAAATTTAATTTTTTCAAATTCTAGATTTTAACTCTTATACTGAAGTGCTTCCACTTGGTTAGATAGTTTTTTTATTGAATATTTTTCCTTAATCAGTTTCAAAGTCAAATAAATTACAATTCAGACATAGCGACCGTGATAACGGTAACTTTTTTGCATATGTCAAAATTAATTTAATTTTTTTGGATCAAGGATCAATATCCTGTGCACTTACATATATATATATATTTTTGATAATCTTCTATTTTTCCACATGTGAAGAACAAAGAAATTCATTTTCGATGAAAAACCTATGTTTAATAAAACTTAAAAAACAAATACATAACAAAACCAAAACATATTAAAATTATATTCATTGGATAGCTTGTTCCGAGGAATACCATAATCATTTGAAATAAATTTTAAATGAATTCATTTGATCCCCCAAAATCTAAATCAAAAGTGATTTTTTATCAGCATTTTGATAGGTGTAAAGGAGACGCATTTATAGGTATGGTTTAAAACTAGCGAGGTTCTATCCAAGGGGGTTTGATTTAAGGTGATTTGATCAACCCTCTTCAATTGGAATCCTTAAAATGGAACTTTTTAAGGCTTAAATCATTATATATTTTCTAGTAAATATGTGATTTCAAATTTAAAATTCGCTCCTCCTCAGAGAATTGTAAACCACTATTAGACAGCTTGTATAAAAATCGATCATTGTTTTTGTTGCATTTTTCTTCCTATTGTTTGTCCATTTTGTTAGGCTTGATGTTTATTGCCCCCAGTGAGGTTGAGATGTTGCCCCCAAGCTAGGGTGAGACACGACCACTTGCAATGATATAATAATGGATGTAAAAAAAATGGTGAAAGTAATGACCATGAAATGTGTCCAATAGATGGAAAAGCCGGGTTAAATCACAAAAAAGTGCCTGCTTCTAGTTTTTTACCATATATTTTATTGCACTTTTTGGTCTTTTGATTTTTTTTATTTTTATTTTTGTATTTTTCATTTATCTCCTAAGATGCTTGTTTTCTAGGTTTTCATCAAGGTAATCCTTTTCAAAAACTAATTAGTGCACTATGTGATTAAGCATAGAATTTTCCGAGATGAATATTGTTGATTGGTTAATCAAACAAATCTCCTTCGGGCATAGACAGGTGATAGGCTCTAGATCCATATAATCGATATGATGAAAAGCACCTATCCGCTAGGACCAAATCTCCAACCTAAAAGACTCTAGGTTTTACCCTATGATTGTAACTCCTTGACATCCTTTGTTGATATGCTGTCAGATGGTTGACAACTTGTTGACGACGTTCATCCAACAATTCTAGTTCCTGTAGTCTAGAGATTTTATCATGCTCATCTGTAATGATACCCTTTAGTGAGACACGAAGTGATGGTATCTCAACCTCAATAGGTAGTATAGCCTCTGATCCATATACCAAGGCATATGGTGTAGCTCCTGTTGGTGTTTTGATGCTGGTTCCATAGGCCCATAATGCAGGATTTAGCTGAACATGCCAATCATGTCCAACATCATTAACCATTTTCTTTAGTATTTTTAGAATTGTCTTGTTTGAGGCCTCTGCTTGGCCATTTCCATGAGGATAGTATGGTGTTGAGAAACGATGTTGGATATGAAATTTTTCACATAATTCCTAGACATCCTGGTTCTTAAATGGTCTTCCATTCTCTGTAACAATGGACCGAGGTATACCATACCGATAGATTATGTAGTTTAGTATGAAAGACGAAATCTTCTTTCTAGTGATTGTTGTTAAAGGAACCACTTCTATCCATTTTGCAAAGTATTCTGTTGCAGTGATTATGAACTTGTGTCCATTGGATGAAGATGGGTTTATCTTACCTACCAGGTCCAATCCCCATTGCCAAAAGGGCCATGTTGATGTGAAAGGGTACAACTCTTGTGCCAGTGCATGGATTAGATTACCATGTATCTGACATTTTTGGCATTTCTTGACAAATTGATAAGACTCCTTTTCCATGTTCATCCAGTAATATCCCAAATAGAGGAGTTTCTTTACTAGGGTTGGTCCACTTGAATGAGTTCCACAAATACCTTCATGAACCTCACATAAGGCTGTATCAGATTCATGATGTTCTAGACATTAAAGAAGAGTACCATCTAGACCTTGACGGTAAAGGATGTTAGCAAACAATGTATGTCATTTGGATTGGTAGATGAAGTTACATTTTTGGCTTCTAGAAAGATCAGGAGGAAGGATATTATCCTTGAGGTAAGATAGATCTCTCCATATAGTGAGTTTTGAACATCAGTTATTTGGCATATGGTTTGTGATTCAGGATTGTCGTAGGCTGGGTTAGATACTTGTTCTACCATAAACTCATAATGACCTTGCTTTTTTGGTAATTGCAAGAGAGAAACAATTGTCACTATGGCATCTGTAACTTTGTTCTCTGCCCTTTGTACCTGTTAGAACTTGATCTCCATAAAGTACTTTTTAAGATCATCTATCATTTTCTTATATGGCATGAGTTTTTTGTCCTTTTTATGATACTCATCATTTAATTGATAGATGACAAGTTGTGAGTCTCCATACACTTGTATTTCTGTGATGTTCCATTCAATAGCCACCTTGATGCCGATAATCAATGCCTCATACTCAGCCAAATTATTGGTACATGGAAACATTAGTCTATAGGACCTTGGAATAGTGTGTCCTTGAGGTGTAACCAATAGAATTCCTGCACGAGACCCCCTTTGTGTGAATGAGCCATCAAAATAAAGTCTCCATTATTGTGTGGTAATATTCATAATGTCTGCATTCGGAAATTCAATGCTTATTGGATGATTATCCTATAACGGAGATTCAACTAATTGATCAACTATCTCCTATCCTTTGATGGCTTTCCAGTCTACATACTAGATGTTGAACTCACTTAAGATCATAACCCATTTTGCTAGTCTCCCTGTTAGAGCAGCTTTGCTAAGTAGGTATTTTAATGGATCAATTTTTGCAATGAGTCTGATTGTATGAGTCAACATGTAGTGTTGTAATTGCTAGGTTGCATTACCATTTCCAAACAATATTTTTTTATGAATGTGTAATTTATTTCATAACCATTGAGAGTCCTGTTGATGTAGTAAATAGCTTGTTCTTTTCCTTCAGAATCTTCTTGTGCTAATATAGCTCCTAAAGATTTTTTTGTTGTTGCGATATATAGTAACAATGATCTTTCTATTATAGGTGGCATGAGTATGGGATGCAACATAAAATATTGCTTTATCTGGTTAAAAGTTGTTTTGCATTCATGATCCCACTTGAATGAAACATTCTTATGAAGTAGATGATTGAATGGATGGATTTTGTCCACCAATTGGGAGATAAATCTCCCAATGGATTGTAGTCTTCCTTGTAGAGACCGTAATTGACTAATATTTTTAGGCGACGAAATCTCCATTATTTCTTTGGCCTTATCTGGATCCACTTTGATTCCTTTCTCTGACACTGTGTATCCAAGGGGTTTTGCTGATGTTACCCCAAACACATATTTCTTAGGGTTCAATTTGACATTGAACTTTTCCAGTCTAGTAAAGATTTTGTCAAGGATCTCCAGATGTCCTTCTCTAGTGTATGATTTTGCTAAGATGTCATCCACATAATATTCCATGAAATTATGCATCATATCATGAAAAATAGTTGTCATCACCCACTGATATGTTGCACCTGCATTTTTCAACCCAAAGGGAATGACATTCTAATAGAATTTACCCCATGGACAAGTGAATTCTATCTTTTCCTAATCTTCAGGTGCTATTTTTATTTGGTTGTACCCTAAGAAAAAATCCATTAATGACAACATGGCATGGCCTACTATTAGATCCACAATGATGTCAATGCTTGGTAGAGGAAAATCATCCTTCAGACAAGCCTTATTTAGATCTATGAAATCTATGCATATTCTAATGTTGTTATCCAGTTTAGATACATGCACAATATTTGAAATACATTCTACATAATCGATAGACCTGATAACTCCTGCATCCAACAATTTCTTCAACTCAACTTTTACCATCAGGGTGATGTGGGGATGCATTTTTCTCAATTTTTTCTTTACTGGTTTGATTTTAGATGGTAGAGATTAATGATGCATCAAGAGATTTGGATCTAATCCTGGCATATCAGAATAAGACCAAGTAAAATTGATATGTCGCTCTTCAAAGAATTTTGTGAATGTAGGCTTCTTCTATTCTATCATAGACGTTGCCAGATGTAGAATCTTTTCCTTTTCAGTTGTTCCAATATTTATGGACTGCGTAGGCTCCACTAGTATTGATGATCTATCATGGTAATGCTCTGGAAGGGTGTCAAATCTTCCATCTTTCAGTGCCTCAGAAAGGTTTTCACTGTTAGATACGTTCTTTAATTTTTCTTTTTTCAAAATCTAATGCTGCCTCATAAAGGTTTTCACCATTAGATCCTTTTTTTCTGTTGTCATTTTTACAACTGGAAGATTTGGCACCCTCTTGATTTGAAGTATTGTTATGAGTGTTATGGGTAGAACTTGTATGAGGTTCGTTACTGCAAAGAAAATTTATGATGGCCTCATCATTTGAAAATATTGGTATATTAATAGGTTTGGTTGGTTCCCAATCAATAAGTTTGGGATGGATCAAGGGTAATAAATCATCAGTTTGAGTAAGGTTGATGGCTGTAAGTGTTCCAATAGCCAAGTGGTCAAAGTTGTTAGTGGGAAGGTGAAGGTCTAGGATATTACCCTCCTCTGAGTCATCTATCTCACTTGATGTCTGTTCATCCTCGCTTGAGTCATCGATAATTGTTGATCCCAAAACAAGTGGTCTAGTTCTTGAAATATGTCCCTCCTCTCATGTGGGTGTATACACTTGGATGACGTCAATTTGTTTGTTAATGTATGATGTTGTAGATAAATAATCCCATTCATATTCATTTGAATTTGTTTAAGACCCATCCCTCATTTGCAGAATCCTTTCTACCACTTTCTAAGTTACTTCTTCTCTTGATTCCCCTATATAGCCTAATCCTGTTTTGCCCTTAGGATGAAGTGTTAGAGGTTGAATATGTTCTATAATACCATCTTTTCTCTTTCCTATTGGTCCTTTCCCCTCAGAGCCCATTTTTTCTAAGATAGCCTTTCCTTTTCCATACTAATCTATTCGTATGCTGATATTTGCTAATGTTGAAGCTTCTTCATCTTTATAGAGCCAATTTAGAATGGCCTTGTCTTCTAATTCATCTTCTAGAGTTCCTGCCTTTACAAATCTTTCATCGAGAACCGTGATGGGTTGTGATGATTGTTGTTTGTTGGTTTTTGGCTTTCCATATGATTTTGGAGATGGGAGCAATTGTGAAAGACACAAAGATTGCTCAATGGCATATTCTCCCAAACCCTTGTCCTTTAACTAGATTTTTTCTGTAAATTGTTGTGATATTGTGTTCAAAGGAACCTTCATTATTTGATATAGATGAGTCGATGCTTGATTGTTCCTTTTCTTGGTCTTTCTTCTCAACCCATTTTGATATAAAATTGAGTTTTTCACCATTGGATGAAGTAGATGTGCTAGCTTCTCTATTGTGGGGTACCAGAGTGTCTTGATTTTCCTTAAGCATGTTACAAGTCTGGGGGTTATTGTTGTCAGCTGAAATTGTGACCTCTTGTCCATTGATAGGAAATTTCAAACATTGATGATATGTCGAAGGTACCACTTGAAATTCCTAGATCCATGGATGTCCCAAGAGTATGTTATATGTTAGCTCCTTGTCTAACACTTGGCAAACAATATTTTTGACAATCGGTCCCACTTGAATTGGTAGTACAATTAGCCCATTGGAAGACCTTTCCTCTTCATCATATGATTTTATTGTTATCTTTCTTCTGGAATCAATGAAATTTTCAGAATAGCCTAGTGCACAAATTAGTTTTAAAGTACAAATATTTAATCTAGCTCCGCCATCTATTAAGACATGCTTGACATGGTGTTTATGGATTAGAACCTCTATATGTAAGGCCACATTATGTGGGTGATTTAGTGACACATCATCTTGTTCAGAGAATGAAAAACAATGAGGTGTGGTTAGATGTCTCACCATAGCTTGAAATTGACAAACATCTAAATTATTGGATACCGTAGTGGCTACCAGAGCCTGTTCCAGAACCTCTTTATGTGATGGTGAAATTTTAAGAAGTTCTAGTATGGATATTTGTGCGGGTATCTTTTGTAGTTGATCCACAATGTTGTATTGATGTGATGGGGGAGTAGTGATTTTAGGTGAAACTCCTTTTAGTATCACTTTGGACTGCCCCTTGGTTGTTGCATTGACTAGTTGATAGTCTTGTGTTTCCCTAACTTTTATGACGTTGATTTGGTTGTCAGATTTATTTATGTTTGGAATCACATTCAGGGATACAGTGTCATTGATGCTTATGGTATCTATTTGATTATCAATGACATTATTTTTCTCAGCCTCAAAAATGCAAAGAATGGTGGTGTCGTAGATATAGTTTACACTTTTTCCTTTATTGTTTGAAGAAGATTCTCATTTTTCGTAGTTGGCTAAAGGATTTGTAAACGCATTGTGATCATTGTTTGTTTGATGTCCTTCGACAAACACCTTCTTTGCTTCAATCAAGTCTTGTATCAGATGCTTTAATTGCATACAATCATTTTTTTTATGTCCTTTATTTTTATGAAAGTTGCAATAGTCAGCATCATTCCACCAAGATGGTTTCACTTTCGGCTCCCAATTTCATGCTTCTGGTAGAGTAATAAGTCTATTTACAATAATCTCTCTCATTGTTGACTCCAAAGTTTGTCCTAATGGTGTAAATCTTCGTCGATTGGATTGTCTTTGATATGGTGGTGGCCAAGATTCTCCATTATTTGGGTTATTGTTTTGAGTGGTACCTTGATTGTTGTTTTGGTTTTGATTCTGATTCATTTTCAATGGTGTTGTTAAATTGAATACTGGTTTTGTATTTTGTGTGCTAGTTGAAGCATCATTGTTTCCAGTAGTTCTATTTTTCTGCCAAAATTTAGGCTTATCGTTGTTTCCATAGTAATTTGAGGAATTTGCGTTGTTTGATGTATCATTGTAATGTTTAATCACTCCTATTTTGACTAAGGCTTCTTCAATTTTAATCCCATTCTCAATCACCTTTTCAAATGTCGAGGGACATTGTAGATCCAGTCTCTAACTCATGTCATCATTTAAGTTGTCGATAAATAATTCAATCTTTTCCTCTTCAGGTATAGATTGAGGATATCTAGCGAACAACTTTTGCCAACATTGTAAGAATGATAGGAATGTTTCTCCCTTCTTTTGTTTCATGTTGTACAGATCTTTTATGGTTACATTATGTTGAATTTTGAAGGAGAACTGTGTGATAAATCTATTAACCAGTTCTTCAAAGGATTGAATCCCCGATTGTAATTTGGAGAACCATTCCATACAGTGTGCTCCTAAACTCCTAGGAAATAACCTCATTAGGTAAGTATCCTCTTGTGCAAACTCGAGTCTCATTGTTCTGAATTCCCTCACATGGTCAATCAGATCCATTTTTCCATTGTACTTGTCATATTTGGGAAACTCACAATGCCTAGGGAAGGGTATCATGTCAACACTTGGATGAAAGGGATAAGGACAAATGTTGTGTAGTGAATACCTCTTTGTGGTTCCATTTTGCATATCTTGAATTTGTTGTTGTAAAGTTTGCATTTGGGCCATTAAAGCAACCACTTGATCTGTGTCTTGCATGTTGGGTGGTTTTGTTTCATTATTTCTAGGTGTTTCCTTCAATTGATTCATGTCAAAATCTTTCAGAAGTTTTGCACCTAATTTCGCTAACATCAAGAGATATTTTTTCATGTCTTGTTCTAGGATCTTTTCCATGAATTTATGAAAATTTGGATCCTATTGGGTGTGTTGTATATCTTCTTGAGTTATTTCATTGTTATCATGTTGTTGGAATCTATAAAAGTGGTTTTCTTCAGCCATTATGTTTGGTGTTTCTGTTTTCTTTTCTCTAAGTTTTTGTCTTTGTAACCTTGTTAAAATTGGCATACAAATGTTTGTTTTTCTCCCTAAACTTTGATCTTCTAAGTTTGGATAAGTGTCAAATGGATTTTAACAAAGTCAAATATGATGATATATCCTATTGATGAGACTAAGTTAAAAATATGATTATTATGTTTCGTTTCGTGATGGTAGGATGATAATATCCTGATGAAGAAACTTAACCTAATAATCAAGATTTTGTGTTTGATTTGTGGACGCTTTTAGAGTTTGCAAGATCTAGGTTCAAATTGAAAAAAAATTATTTGTATGATCCTATTTGATTCAGGTTTAAGACTCTATTGGGATTGTGGAAAATATTTCTATCTGGTAAAAACTTGAGTTTTTGATGTCTGTAATCTGATAGATGTTTCTAACAACTCTCTGTTTTCTAGTTTTGTGGATGTGCTAATACAAAGGGTGGAAGCACTAAAACAAACATTGTATATGCTAAAATATCTGTAAAAATGTTGTTAAACAGTGTAGGTGTGCTAAAAAAGTGGGCAGAAGCGCTAAAGTTTTTTTGGTATTTCTGTCACTGGTAAAATTTTGTTTTGATAGACTGTGGATGCACTGTGATTTTTGTTGGATGGACCGAAAAAAATAGTGTAAGCGCTAAAACAGACATTGTATGTGCTAACAGATAGGGTGTATGTGCTAAGACATATTGTAGATGGACCATAGTTTCTAGTATTTTTCCAAC